>VUQG01005855.1:2526-19627 GCA_015106755.1 Etia nguti | reverse complement strand
TCCTGACAAAGCTCAACATCGAGAGAAATACAACTCCCTTTACACGGTTTCTCTGCCCTCTTTGCCTTCCTGTCCTATTGACCCGCCTGTTTTCCTTTCTTTTCATTTTTCAGGATTGTACTACGTCGACTCGGAGGGGAACCGGGTGTGCGGCGACTTGTTTGCGGTGGGGTCAGGCTCCATGTATGCCTACGGTGTGATGGACAGCGGCGTGAGGCACGACTTGACGGTGGAGGAGGCCTGCGAGCTCGGCCGTCGCGCCATCTACCAGGCCACGTACCGCGACGCCTACAGCGGAGGGCAGGTCAACCTGTACCACGTCCACAGCGAGGGCTGGACCAGGATCTCCCAGGACGACGTGCTCGTGTTGCACCACCAGTACAAAGATCAGGCGTAGTTATAGAAAACAACATAACGTAGGGTTGGGTGAGGGTTGGGAGAGATGAGGGAAGGGGTAGGAGCTTATTCTAGTATCCAATGTTTAGCTGTTCCAAAATGCCAGAACGGGTTGACACATAATAAAAAGGACTCATCTGCAGATTGACTTCGACTCACATTTCTTCTGTGACTTGTTGCTAGCTTCAAGCCTTTATACTGTACATTTTTAACAATGCCAGTGTGCTCTACTAGCCCTGCACACAGTATGATTTGAGGGGCTGCAGAGACAGGCCCGATGACTCAAACATGCTTTAATACAGTGTGGGAGTAGTGTGGTGCTTGCCCTACATACATTTCATTTGGATCGTACTCTTAGAAACTGCATCTCCTTCTTCAATAAAACCTGTGATGTTCTCTCTTTTTTCCCCAAGACTCTTGCTTTTGTTATTTCGTGGGAGGGCCAATTCCATCTTTGGGTCACAAGATGATAAATTGTATTTCTTAGAATTTCCTATTTATGCAAATGTTTAGCGGGATCACTTCTTTTTCCTTTTGATGTAGTCGTTTTGCTGCTAGTTGTTTACATTTCAGTCATCTGTTTCCCTCCACAGCTGTGGGGATTTTGGAGGTACATCCAAAACCTGTGTAGTCTCCTCTATATGTTGTGTGTTTATTAGTGGGGAGTAGTGCTGTCTAAATAGCACTATTTAATTGCGTACCACCAGCCTCAGTAATTGTGCCTCCTGAGTTGTAACAGTGTGTTTTCTTCCCCTCATTGATAATGTTCCCTTCCTCCGCTCACGTTGCACAAATGCGCCTTTTAATTGGAAGGGGAAATTTATTCTTTAATTCCTCCCTGACACCCTTAGCTTCTCAGCGTGCAGTGTTGTGTGCCACCCTGCCATGGTGTTTTACAATGTAACGACCTGCGCTAGCGGTGTGTCCCCCTCCAGCGGTTTTTATGGCCCGGAATAAACACTAATAAAGGCGATGGGGTAGACAGCCGGAGCCAGCGCACTTTCAAACCGTGGTTAAAAACTAGTTTCACAGGTGACTAGTTAGCAGATGGAATAGAAATGGGATTTCGATAAATGGAAATGAGTGAGTCTCGTCTGCGATGCTGCTCCTGTTAAATGAAGTGATGGGGAATTGCAGCGTCAATAGAAGCAGATACTGAAAGAGTGACGACGCGGGCGTCCGTGGAGAGGTGCTAAAATGGAGCAGATGTGTTAAACTTTGTATTCAAATTTTGAGGAAACCGGAACCCCGCATGTCCTCCGTGGCTGGCTTCAGGAGTTGGAGGATGGATTTTTTTCCCCCTCAGAAATACGTTTAATATGACTGGTGAATGGTGGATAAAGACTAGGTCCTCCAGTGCCATTAAGTATCTAGTGCACTGCATTGTCATCTAAGTAGGAAGGCTTTTCTTGATAAAAATAGCCAGCTTTTAGAGGCCCTGGTTTTGTCCATAATTGCTTGTTGAGATATCATTCAAACAAAAGCACAGTGGAATGTGTGTGTATACATGGAAACATGGACCAATTGTACTTGAATTTAGCATCCAAACAGAATATTACTGAAGTACCCTAATCAGCCAGATGTAGTTAAAAAAAATATTTACCAGTATTAAATCTTTCTCTGGTGACATCATCATTAAGTTTTTTTTTTTTTTTAAATACTAAAACAGCAAAAGAGAAAGAATACTAAAAAAAAACACTTTGCCATGGTGGATGAAGTATGCTGTTTTGAGATTTGCCTACAGCTACCTAGTCTTACAATAGCTGCCTTGTCAAGCGGGGATAACAGGAACAGTTTGGGGGAGTATGTGGAAAAAAATAAATTGAAAAATCATAGATGTAACCTTAGGGTGTAATCAAAGAATGACACCCAAGTTTCCAACAATGGTTACAGATCGTGACCGTGAATTTGAAAAGAATAATTGCACCGCCTGGACCACTGATCGCTATCTCTGCCATACCTTTGTGTAAAAGGAGGGGAAATTGTAAGACATTCGTATTATGATATAAATATAAAGGAAAAAAAGATGTAGGGATATTGGCACTCTTTTGTTCTTTGGGGTTACAGATCTGCGATAAAAGCTGTCGGTGTGTTTTAAATAAAATTCTTTTACATTCACCAAAATTGGAATAATCCGAGTCGAGCACGTCCGCTTGACTCGGAATGAATTCATGGTTCCTGCAGGAAGGATCCTTGGGTGATCCCGCTCTTTATCCAGTGCCACACAGTGAATATTAGCAGTGAAAAAACAACAGTGGATTTCTCTCAGGGTTAATTATAATCACTTTAATGATTTCAAGGACCATCGTGAGTTGAGAACTGAAATTTGTCCAATAACTGCTTTAGAAGAAAATATCTGCGAAAACAGATTAGCTCATTTAAAAAGGCAACATTCTTAACTTATCTCTTGAACTCAGTAAGTAGTATGCCTGGTAATAAGTAGCATCTTAGATTGCTGACTTTAGTTTTTATAGTGTCACTGTGCCTGAGTTTCATCTTTTAGTCAAATAAGTGCAAGTATCTGCGCACTATGATGTTCACAGACGACACTGTGATCTGTAGTGAGAGTACGGAACGTGGAGGAGAGGCGGAGGTATGCACTGAAGAAAGGAGGGATGAAAGTCAGTAGAAACAAGGCAGAATACATGTGTGTGAATGAGAGGGAGACAGGTCGAGAGGTGACGTTGCAAAGAGTAGAGGTAGTGAGATTAGATGAGTTTAAAGAACTGGGGTCGGATATCCTACGCCATGGACAGTGCATAAAGAGAGGTGAAGATGAGAGTCCAGGCAGGGTGGAGTGGGCGGAGACGAGTATGAGAGGTGAACTGTGTGAGCAACAAGAGTGAAAGGGAAGGTTTACAAGGTGCTAATGAGACCTGATGTGATGCATGGTTTGGAGACTTTGGCACTGACAAAAGACAGGAGGCTGAACTGGATGTGGCAGAGCTGAAGATGCTATGATTTTTGTTGGGAGGGACCGGGACAAGATTAGAATTGAGTGTATGAGAGGGTTTGGGGACAAAGTCACAGAAGGGAGGCTGAGGTGGTTTGGACGTGTGTAGAGGAGGGAGAGAGGATATACTGGACAAAGAATGTTGAATATGGATGAGGCATGGGCACAGGAGGAAGACCACAGAGAAGATCCATGGATGTGGTGAAGGAGGACATGCAGAGGGTCGGTGTGACAGATGTGGCCAAATGTGCAAATAATGAGCTCAGGGTATATAAAAGTAACCTGTTCTCCTTAGGGCAGTCTGAAGATCAGACTTGGTTTCCATGTTTTTTTTCTACTCATGTTTCAAACTGATGTCAGCTAGGGACACATTTCTTTATATGGTCATGTCAGACACAGCCAACGCCACAGCCTTCTTTCTGACAGACGATAAACTAAGGTGCTGCAGAGAAGGCGAATATAAAATAAATATATTGTATGTATTTGAATTAGAATTGAAGAAAAAAACTGTAAATCAAGGAAAGATGCTCTAGTGGAATCCAAAAATTCAAATATGGTTCTTTTAAAGCAGGGTTGTCGAAGTCATTTTACATGACGGGCCGCATACAGCCTGCTTTAATCTCAGTGGGCCGGACCAGTGAAACTCTTCTTTCTGTCAGTGTAAAGAAGTTGAATTATACATTTAATTCTCAAGATATCTTAATATAGGAAAAAGAAGTACGATTTCAACAGTGTGTCTCAGTTTTTTCTACGCGATAAAGAAACACTGCTCGAGTAAATGAAAGACATCTCTCACCACAACTCTTAAACTGTAAGATTACAAAGAGAGTATATCCATGTCTACAATTGATAGTGTGGAGTGGATACACAGTGTATTTTTTATGCATTACCTAATCATTTTGGTGTAGCATGCTTTATAAGTGGTGTACTTATGAAAGTACTGTTGAAAGTCCACAGTCCATCCTTCCTTTATGTTTTCCAGTGCATTTAAAATGGGACTGGATTGCTTTGCCAGGCCAATTCTGGTTCCCGGCCCTTTTTTTTAGCACCTAAGCTTTAAAGCATGAATGCTGTATGTACATGACAAAGTATAAAACTTTATGAACTGCTGTCATTCATTACCCTTCAAAATGCATGAATCTATTACTCACACAGGACTTTGTGGATAACATTTCATTGTCTCACTGGTACCTTAAACAAAACGTTCCCGTTCATACAGACACTTGGATTTTCTTTTTGGTCTAATCCTCACTTACAGAGCAGCTAGTGCGGCCACGCAGACTAATGTGCATATACGTGACTGCAACATAATGAATGCTTTAAAGAGAGACTCTCCGAAAGTGTGTGGAATAGACCCTAGTGGTCACTTTTTTAGGTATGCCTTGCTTGTATGGGTTGGATTCTCTTTTCCTTTCAGAGCTGTCTTAATTCTTCATGGCACAGATTGAACAAGATGCTGGAAGCATTCCTCAGAGACTTTGGTCCATATTGAAGTGATAGCATCACACAGTTGCTGCAGATTTGTCAGCTGCATATGCATAATGCCAATCTCACCACATCCCAAAGATGCTCCGTTGGATTGAGATCTGGTGATTGTGAAGGCCACTTGAGTACAGTGAACTCACTGTTATGTTCAAGAAACCAGTTTGAGATGATTTGAGTTTCGTGTCCATCTTCTGCTGTACTATCATCATAGGATGGACATAAAAAAAGGGATGGACATAGTCAGCAGCAATACTCCGGCAGGCTGTGGCATTTAAATGATGCTCAGTTAGTCCTAAGGACCCCAAAATGTGCCAAGAAAATGGACCCCACACTATTACATCACCACCAGCCTGAATCATCGATATAAGTACGCTTGGATCCGTGCTGTCATGTTGTTTCACCAAATTCTGACCCTACCATCTGATTGTTCAAAAATGAGACTCATAGGATCAGGCGTTTTGCCAATCTTATATTGTCAAATTTTAGCGAGTCTGTATGAATTGCAGTCTCAGTTTCTGGTTCTTAGCTGCTCCTCTGCATACCTTGACTGCAGTGAGTGGTTTTTTGAAATATTGTTGACTTCAGCTTGAAGCAGTCTGGCCGTTCTTCCTTCTCCTCTGACCTCTGGCATCAACAAGGTATTTTCTCCCAGAGAACTGCTGCTCACTAGATATTTTCTCTTTTTTGGACCATTCTCTGTAAACTCTACAGATAGCTGTGCAGGAAAATCCCAGCACGTCAGCAGTTTTTAAATTACTCAGACTAGCCTGTCTAGCGCCAACAACCACGCTACGTTGAAATTCTGACACTCGATTTGAACTTCAGCGGGTCATCTCGATAACGTCTACGTGCCTGAATGCGATGCGCTTCTGTAAGGTGATTGGCCGATTAGACATTTACATTAATGAGCAGTTGAGCAAGTGTACCTAACAAATTGGCGGGTTATCTATAGATATATTACTGACCACATGTGACCTAGGTCATCGGAAACATGCCGAATCCTTTTTGTGTGTGCGATTTTGTTTACAGCTTTAGGTCCATAAACGTGGTTAGTGGGGAGTATGTTCCTGTCTGCCCTTTGGCCTGTCTTTCATGTATGGAGGAAACACCTCTCGCCTCTTGTGGTTTTTTACTATGTTTGGACTGATCCACCCTGTCTGTGTGTGACCTTGGCACTGGACCAGCAGAAGGCAGACAGCATGCGGTGCCACTGTAGACAGTCATCTCTGTCTGGCAAAAAGATTGTGGGTTGTCAACAGGTATTTTCAAAATAGCTGCTATTATCTGTACCAGCTTTCAGAATATTTTCACAAAGCTTTACGCTCAGGAAAAGACGGTGACACTCTGGGAAGGCATGACAAAATTAAGAAAATTGATTTTTTCTTTTTTATGGCCTAAATTAGACTGAATGCTATGAAAAGGACCAGCTGGCGATATTGAAGGATGCCAGGACTATGATTTTCACACTGTCAGAAAATAACCCCTGTGCCCACATTGTGCCATCTGTCAGGTGGCCATATATGATTTCACTTCCAGACACCAGATCGCATCCGAACGCAGTCCTGAGGGGAGATCTCCACCACAGACACCCCCTGTACGAGACGTTATTTCCTATGATTTGACGCTCGGACTTAGTAATTGGATCTTCAAAAGGAAAAACACCCGCTGTAAGAGTGCACGCCTTTAGTGATTGAGTATCTCGCAGCCATTGTTTATTCCTGTTGATGCTTCACCCTGATGGAAAAAACAAATGAGAAGTCTATTTGGCTTGGGTAATGACTCCCGGCTGGCTGCCTCTTGTCCACCCCGAAGGCTCTCCGGGTGTCATATAATCAGTACACCCAAGTCCTTAAATGCATGCCAATTCTGACAAACAACAAAGCTGGCATGAAGATAATTGTGTTTGTGGGCTCTGCGCATCCCTTTCCCTCGCTGGCGCAAGAGGCAGCCGCTGCCTCGCCTCGTTTGAGAGGTGCTGTTTTTCATCCCTTGCGATGACAGCCACACTCTTGTCATTCCCGCCGCATGCTTGCCATGGCCGCCTCGCTCTCCTCGAGACGGTTCTTTTTTTTTTTCTCCTTCTTCTTCTTCTTTGCCCCCCAACCCTCCAACCCCTCTTCTTGTTCTTTTTCTTTCTCCAGCAATGTTTTTGGCAATTTCTTTTCTTCTTCTTTTTTTTCTTGACTCGATTAATTCAGTGACATGAATGAAAGCAGCCCGGCAAAGTAAACACTGGAGCCCTTGAGTTCTGTCCAATCTGAGTCAGTACTTGTTCGCTTCCCAGCAGGCACTTAGGAGCTTCTGCCAACACCGCTATTGCTGCTCTTGATGATGATGATGACGAGGGTGATGGTGAGGATGAGGAGGATTATAGCCCCCTACCATTAGTGCAGACTGTGCCTCGAGAGGCCCGAAGCGGTCGGCTGTTTATCCCTTGTCATGACACCTGACTGTATAAATGGGACCTGTCTGTTTGTTTTATCGTCAACAGCACCAGGCCTCGCCTTCCAGGCAAACAGAGACAGGGTCAGGGAGACTACAGCTAAAGACTTGGCATTAAGAGCAATGGTGGCTGCCACGGTCACTCCACTTACTCCCATGTGGCTTCTGGCGTTCTCTCTCTCTCTCTCTCTCTCTCTCTCTCTCTTTCTCTCTCTCTCTCTCTTTTTTTATTATTGCACTACGTCCTTTAATACGTGGTGACTATACGTCCCTCAGGGCAAGAGAAGTGAATTGCGGATTCTGCTGTTTCGCTGTATCAGTGGGGTTTTTTCTTAGCTTCTTGCTATTTCAGTGGCGCTTCAGTTCTTACATTTGTTAAGGTGACGCACCATTACCGGCTGCTGTGTTTTCCTATTGACTGACCTTGTAAAGTGGTTGAAATGCTATAATTTGCTCCTATAATCTTTACTTGCTGAGAGTTTGAATTGTGGCTCTCCCATGTATAAATCATTTAAAAGTACAGTGTCCAAAGTCCATCCATCCATTCTTTTTCTTCCACTGATCCAATTGAGGATTGCGTCTGATTCACACTCACATTCATACCTACGGGCAATTTAGAATCCCCAACCAGCCTAACCTCACTAACTGCATGTCTTTGGAGCAGAGTACCTGCAGAGAAGCCATGCAGACATAGGCAAACTGTGCAAACTCCACACAGAAAGATGGTAGAGACAACATTGTGGCACCATGCCGCTTATAGTAAGTTGTATGTAATGCAGCTTTGGGTTGCACATTCTTTTTTCACTCTGGATGTTTCTGCTTTACAATTCTGATAGAGCACAAAGCTACAGTGTGTGTGTGTGTGTGTGTGTGTGTGTGTGTGTGTGTGTTTTATGGGGTTGAAGTGTCACTCAGAGCTGCAGGCTTTTTGACAGAATAGCCAGTCCCAGTGGAAGAGCCATGTCAAGAGGAACAACTTTGCCAGGCTTGAAGCCCCTGCCTTCCCTTCTTATACCCTTCTCATTCTCCTCCACCTCTTCATCCATCCATCCATCCATCCATCCATCCATCCATCCTCTTTTTTCTGTTCTACATTTTGACTTAATCCTCCCCGCAGTGCCTTCAGCCTGTCGCCACTTCCCCTCTGGCCTGATCCTGCTCTGATCGATGCCACCTCGCTCCCTACTGGAAACCCAACGGGGAAATGGAAGCATTAATTACCCACCCCAGAGCTCGTTACCCTGGCTCAGCCCTTTCAGCTTCCTGGCTCTTCACCGACTTTGCAATTGTAATTCAGCTGGGGGCCCAGGACGTGAGGGTAATAACAGAGGGTACCCGTCCAAACGGACGATCGCCCACTGATAAATGATCTGCTGGGCCGGACGTGACGGAACTGACGCGAAGGGCCCCGGGAGTGACTCTGAAAGTGATTGACACACAGCTCTGGCACGGGGATTTTTGTGTGAGAGAAATAATTTATGGCTTTCCGGAGCTGAGACGAATGCCAGAAATGAGTAATGACCTCTTGGAAGTTCAGCTTCTCTGATCGCAAACAATAGCCCAGGTTGTCAGTGCGGTGGAAATGACAGAATTGATGGCGTTATGAGAATGAGAAGCTAATGGACTAAATCATGGAAATGGCAGTTTAATTAAATATCAGGGCCCAACTATGAACAACATATTAACATTAGAGACGTCCTCGCTGATAAATATTGCCCCTAGATGTGGTAAAATGAAAATGAAGGTAAATTGCCCTTTCTTTTGCTAACTGCTTCTGTTTTCTTAATCCTTTCTTCTTGTTACCCTTTTGTGTGACGGCTTGAGTACCTAACTGTTAAAGCACCCAGCAGTTGGCCTCCTTTGTGCTATTCAGCGTCTGATGTTTTCATGTAAGCGCTGTGGCGAAAACACACACACACACACACACGCACGCTGGCACGCACAAAATAATGTTTATTTGCTTAGCTACCGTCTCTCCTCAAGCATCCCCAGCTCTTTGCCATAGCCCTAAATCCATTTACAGCCTATGCCTCTATCAGCAACTTTTCCCCTTATCCTCCCATGCTATATTCTGTCTGCCTCCCTCTCCCTTTTCTCCCTTTTTTGCACCCCACTGCTTTCACCATTAACCCTCTCCTCCTTCTTTCTACTTTCCCCATGTTCCCTCCTCTCTCCTTCTCCCTCTCCTCCCCTTGCCCTTCTTTTTCCCCTTTCTTTCTTTCTTTCTTTCTTTCTTTCTTTCTTTCTTTCTTTCTTTCTTTCTTTCTTTCTTTCTCTGCTAAAGACCGATCTAGTCTCATTACACTGATGGCCCTGATGATTCACTTGAATGGTGCACTCTCTCCCCGGTGCCTCTCCAAGGGTTCCTCTGCAGCCTCCGCATGCAGCGGCACTCAGCAGTCACAGCAGTCTCTCTTGCTCTTTCTCCCCGGCCACAATGACAGCGTGGCACCTGCTACTCAACCGCGTGACCTCTTGATATTATCATATAGGTCACGGAGACATTTGCACACTGAAGTATTCCTTATTTAACAAGTACTCTCCCACGTGTAAATGTTGTGGATGGAAGAAGAAGATGAGCAAACACCCGGAGATGGTGGGAGGAACGGAAGGGGGGGCATCTGATGTGTTAAAGAGTGTGTGCAACTAGACAAAGTGTATATTTATCCTGCTTGTGTCTCTCACACCGAATCAGAGTTCAGGTGTGACACTTCCCTTTGATCTTGGGACTAGCCAATGACTGTGAGCACCGCACGCAGCCTTAACCACAACCACCTTCCATTATTCATCCCTAATGGTGCATTTTTCACACATTGGGAATTACCTGCAGTGCAGCTGAATCTGGTTTGCCTTCAGTCTCGCTCTCACTGGCACCACTACATTTTGCTGAGAGGAAAATGGTGCAAGCTAAGGCTTTGTCCCATTTCTTCCTCGCAGCTTCGCTCTTGAGGTTTCCCTACCTTGCTGCACAGTCATGTGAATGTAATGTTACTCCATGAATGGTCGTAGTTGTGGCTTGACTGTAAACTTGCCAAGATTGTTTTCGCCGCTGCATAGTTTCACAGCTCAGATCACAATATTCTCATGTCAAGCTACACTGTATTGCCAAACGTATTCCTATGAACTTAAGTGACATCCCATTCTTAATCCATAGGATTTAATATGATGTCGGAAAGGAGCATGTTTATGGAAATTTTTGACCATTCATTTAGAAGTACATTTGTGAGGTCAGACACACTAATGTTGGACGAGAAGGCCTGGCTCCACTCGAGTTCTGGTCAGGACTCTGTGCAGGCCAGTCAAGTTCTTCCACACCAAACTCACTCATGCATGACTTTATGGACCTTCCTTTGTACACAGGATGGGGCCATCCCCAAACTGTTCCCACAAAGTTGGGAACACAAAATTGTCCGAAATGTCTTGGTATGCTGAAGCACTAAGAGTCCCTTTCACACCAACTCTGCCTTCAGTAACATCACCTTTAACATCACGTTCATCAAACTTGATACACTTCCCCATGAAACTCCAAAAGGTTTCACGCAAACACAACAAACCTCCCAGTTTCTGTAAACTTGTGTAATACATACTGATTCAGTTAACATGGAGAATATTTGTAGGATTATAATTGGTTTTAAAAGCCCAAACAAAAAACATGCTTCTTTATCAGAACAAATGTAACAGATTTCAGAGGGGAGCAAATGCTTTCATAAACTGATCAGGAAAACATTTTCACCATTATTATTTTGTAAATAAGTCAACTTAATTACTTTCTGGCCATGTTTTCCTGTGCATGCCCTCTGTAGATGTAACTCCACAGAGATGTACATTTTCCAACATTCTCAGCAACGGCAGCTTCCAAACCGAACTGGTCCTCCGTGGAGAGTTTGATTTCAATCCAAACTATTAAAGAATCAAGAAGTAAAACAACAACCAAATCTGCTGCACTGACATGAACATAGCTTTCTCTTTTAGGAGGGGCTGTGGCCGAGGATCACACATCCATCATTTTTACGCTTTGCTGTACTGTTGCTTTTTTTTAGGTGGTGCAGCTAAAACCTCATACCTCACCTAAGCAACTGACTCGACCTTTTCGGGGAAGGTCTTGGTTATTTCAGCAAGATCTTTACCGAGTCAGATTTTACACACTTTACGAGACCAAAAGAGTCTGGGTGTTAAACTGAAGTCCAGACCTCTCACCCTCTGAGAACATTTAGAGCATTACAAAACAAAACACATAACAAAAATCCTGCAAGAGAAGTTAAGAAGCTGAGGTCAGGTACTGTATCAAACAAGAATGGCAGAGGTTTGTTATTTTGCTTTTGAAACACCAGCATTGTGCCTCCTCGGTTCCCAAATGTTTGCAGAGTGTGGTGAAAAGAAGAGTTGATGCAACACAGTTGTAAGCATTGCACCTGCCCCAGTGTTTTAGAACTGTGCTGCTGGCATTCAAAATTAGCATATATTAAAAAAATCATAAGTAAATACAATTTCTTCGGTTATACTAATAAATATAGGGTTTAGCTGATTTACAAATGACATTTCATATTTTTTATTTTTAGGAAACAGAGTTGTGTGTGCGATCAGTTTTTTCCCAGTGAGACTCAGTAAGTGAACTACCCAGAGAGTCAACTATTTATCAAGGTCATGTTCCCTCTAGTGCACCTGATCTGATGACCAACTGAGTAAAACCACACAAAAAACCCCCCAGGGATCATTGTTTGGACATGACAGCCATAGCAGTATTTCCTCTCTCCTATACTTCAAGCAGGCCTTTTCACAGCGTGATATGAAGAGTGCATTGGCACAGCATAAAAAAAAAAATTTCTCACGGTATCTTGTTAGAACAGGGGAAGTATTTCTATCCTAATGAATTCAAGATTCTTATTGCTTTATCCCTCAGTTATCGAAGAGAATGAGGAAACTACGCTGCTGGCTCAAAGTTGGGCAGATGAACAAAGGTTGAGAGAACAGACTGTCCCATAAGAAATAAAGCAGCCATCTGAATGGTAGCTCTGCTGGACAGAAAAATGTCCGTGCAGCGAAGCTTTAGATAAGACACAATTTCACGTACTACACTCTCCCAGTGACAGCCTGTGCACATTGCTTATTAAGAGCCCCATTTCATAGTGTGCTTTAATTCTTCAAATGATGGCTTTATTACACAATCAGCCACTCCCTTGTTTCTGCTGTGGCAACATTACTCGTACTTCTTTCTCATTATAGGTTACAAAATGTGAAACATGGCACATGAGGAGGCCAGCTCCACGCTGCTGTTTAAAGAACAGGTGCATGTAAATAAAGGAAAACATGTAAGCTGGGTTTAGGTGAGAGACGCTAATCATAAAAATGCAATCAAGCCTAGATTGATTAATTTAATTATCTGCAGCTGTTTTCTACAAAATAGCAGCTCTGTGAAAATGGGACTTTGAGAAATCAATGTAAGCACTGTTCAGCCTTCACCCGCTGCATAATTTAGCCCGTTTTCTTTTTGCTTTATATGCCACTACTATCTGACTAAACATTGTCTGTGCTGTTGACAACTTAAATGTTTATACTCCAAACCAAGGTGACTTTAAAAGAGACTTGCAAGGAGATAACACACAGAGATATGTTCGATAGCAGGAGAGGCCAACAATACGCCATGGAGAGCCAAGACTGTGGATTTTCATTCCAAAGCATCGCTTCAGTGGGTGACAGTGCTGATGAGTTCTTCCCTTCTACCTGACAGACTGCTAATTAGTGGATGTCTGGATGGAAAGCAGGCAGTCGGCTATCCCTGTTCTACACTATGCTGCTTTTACAGTTGTAATGGAAAACCAACAGACACATCAGTCTGTCTGTAGCTTCACAGAAATCTACTGACAGTTAGCTTAAGGAGAAAGCAACTTTAACAGTTTGTTTAGCGTGAATCTCTCAGAGCTCTCTGCGTGATCTCTGACTTGTTTTCTGTTTCTTTGCCAGCTGTGAGCAGATTCTTTTGTGTCCCTCTGCAGCACGCTGAAAACAAAAATCAACCAAATTTAATATATGCGAACAGATAACTGTCGTTATACATAATTTATTCTTTCAGTGCGAAAGCAGTGCAAACTCAATGTTTTGTTAGAACAGAATTGGAACAAAACACATGGCACATATGTATTTACACAGAAATAGTTTTACCCTTAGTGAGATTTATTGTTGTGCAAAAATGTTCAATGCCTAAGATATGTCAGTTTCATTCTCTAGAATGACCTTTGACAAATGTTTGTAAAGGTGGACAGCAAGACTAGGTGCTTAATTTATGCACCTGTGGCAATGGGACTGAAATTAAACACCTGAATTAAAAGGTTAAAAGTTGAGGCCCAGTGCAGTTGTTCATATAGACAAATAGACTTTATTATGTTATCCCCAAAATGTAGAAATTGTGTTACAGCTGCAAACAACAACAATGAATACAAAAGAGTTAAATAAAGTGGTTCAACAATATGGAAGCTTAGTTTTGCCAGTGGCAAAAAAAAGAAAGGACAAAAATACTTTTTGGCATTATGCCAATTTCAGCTATCTCAAAAATTCAAGTTACTGACTTGAATATGTCAGAATTTCAAATTTCTTAAGTAAGTTGAAATTTTGAGATACATAACTCAAAATCTCTGGATATTAAGTAAAAATTTATATATCTTTAAAGGCTCTATGAAGAGAACACTCAATAAACTGGAAAAGAACAAGTACCTCAATAAGTACATTTGCTTTACTTTCTGTGTGTAGAGTACAATTGCACGTACAGTAGCTGCTTTGACATTCCACAAACTTCCACTAAGCAATAACACAGTTTGAAGGGCAGTAACCTGTCTCCAAACAGTTGGGGATGGACTGGGCCAGACTGTAGTCACTCTCACACAGATGCCATTGTTTCCAAATAACTGCTGTCTAATTTATAAATGTAGACGGATTGCTAACAAGTTGCAGTCAATCAGTCAGTCTGCACCCATGATCACCACTCATCCGCAATGTGTCGCTTGTGATAGGACACTAGACTCAACTGGTTGCCAACATGTTGTATTCTGGTTACATTGCTATGTAAAAGCATGGTTTCTGAGGACCTATATCATTTTGCAGTTGTAACTGCAGCCTTGCAGCAACTATTTTTTGAGTTTCTTTTTCAAATCCATGCACAACTTCTATTTAATGTGAAGTTCTGTGTATATAATCACCATATTATCACCAACAAAATGTGCATATAATTGCCAACTGAACCCAATCCGTCGCAATTTGATAGCAGACTACTGGCGTGCACCAAAGTTGCTTTGAAGATGGCAACTGAGTGTGAGCTATTGCAGACCCGGTCCCCATCTTCTAACATTTTACAGGCAATAAAGGCATTCTTTTTAATGACCAGCAGGGGGCAGCTTCTCTGGTTGCAAACAAACTTCTTGCTATTTAAAAGTCTATGGAAAACTAATGGCTCTTGGTCACTTATTGGATCATTTATAGGATGTGTTGCTAGTTTCAGGAATTATTGTATGCAACATTAAGCTCGTTTTGTGACTTACTGCCATTACTATAATACTACGGTCCTCACTAGGTTCAAAACACCAACACGACAATGTCGAAAACGCTCACCAGTGGGTGATGTGATGGCTGCCACCTCCATTTTTTATATACAGCCTATGGCATTACATGACTGCATGAGGATAGTTAATGAAGTAATAACATAATTAATATCTCTGTCCTATTTAGACACACCAGTATACCACGAGAAAGCCAACACGCACAACCGCAGAGCCCTGGAACACCCATGTGGCATGCAGCTGTCATTAAAGTTAGCAGCGGTGGCTGTGTGTGACACTTTAAAGAGCCCACTGTGAGAAGGGTTCTGTAGGCCAATATTCTGACATGTCAGAGCAGGGGAAGCACAGGTGTGACTAATAACATTAATAACCATTCAGGCGTGCCAGTTCCAGGGCGCTGATATTGTGTGCGCTGACTCGCTGCCAGTAACTTACTGGGACACTTCAGTGGAACAGAGCCATCATTAATGTGATTAGTTCCACCTGTGTTTCAGCTGCTCTGACAAGTCGGGATATTTGCAGTGACAAAAAGAGCCTGTTTGCAAACGTCCTCCTGTTTTTCTTGCTTCTGCTGAAAAGTAGCCAAACCTGGATAAGAAGAAGTAGGGAAAAAAAACAAACCACAAACAGCAAATCTGTATCAGTGAAGGTAAAAACACAATTTTGATGTCAGTCCCTTAGAATCAGAGTTTTTGCTTCTGTTGGGGCTCCCTGTTTTACACTGACATGTAGCTATTACACAGGTACAATGCCATCGCAGGAGACCACAGATACCAATTACTCCACCAACAGCAGCCTCGATAGACACGACTACCGTACAGCAGAGAGAGTATGCAGCGTTTTGAGTGCGCGGCCAGTCTTCTTGAAGTGAAACCTGTCACTCTGGAAACACTTCATTAGAAAATACCACTGAATATCGCTTGTCCTTAGTCTCAAACTGTACCTTTGAGTGTCTAATCGGGTATTTTTCCTTCAGAGTTTATCACAGTCTTTAACAGAATCTCAAATTTCTTGCTGTGTCAAGCCAGCTTTGGCACTTTGTTCCCTTTTTTTTCCTCATCTTAAAACATATCAGAATAAGCCGAGTCATCCCGTTGCCTTTGCCTCTAATCCCGGCAGTGCTTGTAACTACAATACCCACCATCTACCTATTCACACGTAGGTTTCTTATTGCTTTTGGGAGGGTCTACCGGGGGGACTGATGCTTGTTGTGGATATTTACTACAGCATCTGCTGCGCATTGTTGTTCTTCAACTCAACCTTGTAAAACTGCTCAGGTATATTTATACAGTGTGTCTTCCACAGTAAGCCGTGCCACTGCTGTCCCAGAACATAAAACATTAAAGTGTTTTTCTCACCTCTCAGAATGGCAACGCGCTTTGTTTTTCTTCATATCCCTTTTCCACTCATAAATATATCTTATTTCAAGGCCCATTATCTATTGTCAGACAGATATAAACCCTTTTATTATCTAATTCTTTATCCTAACCTTTAGCTTGTTGTTGTAGCCTGTCTTGTTCCTGTAAATAAAGGGACGCTCTCTGAAAAAAATCAGGTAAGGAAAAAATAAAGAACAGACACACACACAAAGATGCGTCTGGCTCACTCCACTTCTAATTTTCTATCCCTCCCCTCAATCTGCATTTGCTATCACAATAATGCGAGACTCTAAATTTAATTTGTTTGTTTGCTTGTTTTTCTTCTCACCTGAGTCTCCATAATCTCCGCTGTGTGCCTGTGAACTGACCGCCCTGCTCTGGAGCTGGCTTTCATCCTGCCTAATTGCTTCTGATGGCCTCTGCGGGGAATTTCAGAAGGGAGATGCTCCAGAGCTCGGCAAGCGCGCACGACGAGGGGTTAAAACACACCGCGTGGGATTAATGGAGGGTTATCGCAGCAGACGAGAGGAGAGGGGAGGCAGGAGGTCCGTGTAACCCAACTGCTCCTCTATCCTCTCCTGTCTGTTGCCAAGACCTGGGGCAGTAGCCAAGAGGAGACAGAGGCGTTTGTAGGGGTGGGGTGGGGGAGGAACACGGTGGAGCATTTCGATGCTTGTCGACATGTGGGTTGCACTTTTGCTCGCTCGTCTTCGCCTGTGGTGGTTTCTCTAATTTGTTTGTGTCTGGTAGATGTGCGAATATCTGAGCGTGCGGGGTAGCATCTGTGCATGCTGCTCGGGCACAAGTGGATGGCGTCAAGGCCACCGTTTCCTATTTTCCATGTGGTTTCATCTCGTCCGTCGGGGAATGGTCTTCCACTTGAATACACTTGGCCTGGT
>VUQG01005854.1:31969-50160 GCA_015106755.1 Etia nguti | reverse complement strand
TATAAATTTTTTGTGTTTAAAAAAAAAAAAAAAAACATGCACATGTGTTATTTCTAGTTAATACTCAGCAGTAGCATACTGTGCAATCTTGAAATATCACAGTATAAAAGGTGCAAACGATTTGTTAACGACTGAAAACACAGATTTTGACTTAACTTGACAAACTGTAAACTTTTTCCACATCTGTTTATAGTTAAGTGGCAACACATAATGCATTTAGATATTCAAGTTAAAGTTTCTTAATCTTTAACTGGCCCTTTTTCCACTCTCAAAGGCTTGACTGAATGACATGGAGAAAATAAGAGTCTGCACATTAGGTGAGTAGAGCCCTTAAGAAGAGAGCAAACGGTGGAAAAGGCAGAGGGGGCTGACGTAAGGGAAGGTGAGGCTGAGTCTCCATGGCCCCCGGAGCTTGTAAAGGCTTGTTTGTACAGTGTGAGAAAAAAAAAAATGTAAACATGTCACTTTTCATTAGGGCCCCATTTCACCCAGCAGGAAGAGAAAGTGATGTCTCCATACCTCCTTTTAGTTAATCTTCCCCATCAGGAGCATGTAATTTGTGATTGTGGGGTTTGTCTTTGGTTTCATCTACCAAAACCACACAAAACAACAAAAGACAGTGAAAGGAGACAGAAAGAAAGAGGCACGGTGGGCAACTGAGAAGAAAAGGAAAAAGGGTAACTGACTAAGCAAAGCACCGCGCAAACAAATAAAAAGAATCACAACAAGCGCATAGCAAGAGCGCAGGAGGCTGATCTTACTGTAACACGCGCTCGCAAAATCCTCTAACTCTTTACATGTGGTCCTTTTTGAATCAACCTCCTCGCAACCCATATGTCCCTGCCCTCTTTGACTCATCCCTCTGTCTGTCTCTCTCGTCTCCCTCCCAGGAGGGCTCCTGACCCTGTGTGAAAGTCAGCAACACACATTCCACCACAGTCCACCCTGCTCTGGGAAAGTCAGGCTCTGCAGCACGAGAGATGGGGAGCGAGTGGGAGGGAGGGAGGAAAAAAGGGGGTGAGAGCTTAGACACAAAAGGGAAAATGGACAGAAGAAAGGGAAATGGGGTTGAAGAAAGGGAAATGGGGTTAAAGAAAGAGACAAACTGCTGCTGGGTTGATGGGATTAAAGAGAAAGCAGTATTTAGGTTAAAAATTTATACATTCTAGAAAGTGTTGGTCCCCCTTCCTCTGTGCTGCGTGTGGATGCCTGCTTTTAAAATAATGAGTCTCACACTGTGACACATTCACATAGACCTAGACAGCTGCCTTCAATGGGCTGCTTGCCTGTAAAAGTGGATTCCTGTATCTCTCTTCCTTTTCCTCTTCCTCCTCCATCTCTCCATCCTGCTATCCCCCCACATTCCTCTACATATTTTGCCATTTTGTTTTTCCTCTTTGGGATGTACAAAGTCTCAGATTGATGAGTCACACATACATAGTTTTGTCTTTTGCATTTCCTGCACAAATTGGCTTCTGAAAGACTTTAGACTTGACCCGCACTGCGATAATAGACAACAAGATAATGTGAGGTGCATGTAAAATACATACAGTGCATACTATAAGTACATGTCTACATTTTCAAAGTATAACCAATGACTTTCATTAAATTTAGAAAATTCCTGTTTAATTTCTGTGTTTTGTGCAGCATATTTGCATGGGATGGGATGAGCTCAAACTGACCGACATCAGCAGCCTCACACCAAACTAGATTAACAGGATGCAACATAAAAATGGTTGAGTCTGTTGAAACCCTCTTTATAAAAATCACCAAGATGCCAATTTTCACAGACATGACCTCTTTAAAAGTTACATTTTCTTGCTATATTTGGAGGAAATCTAAACAGCCCTAATATCACTAGTATATTAATTTTATACATATTTTTTGACAGCATATCCTTCCTGGTTAAGCTCTGCTAGAGCTGTAATTCAGCTGTTTTCAGGTTTTCTTTGTATAAACCTCAGTTAGAAATTCAGCAAGTGAGACTGATGTAAGCGTGACCATGAGTGTTACACTTTGCTAACCCATCATAGATGTGAACACCCTTACTCCTTCGGAGCATTAACAGCTGAAGTGCAGATTTACTGAGCTGGATAAGAGCCAAAAGAACATTTCAAATAACTGGAAAATGAATGTATATTATATATGTTGGAGGGGCATAGTGAGGAGCATAAAAATGTAGATAAAAAAGAAGGATGAAGAAGAAGAGTGTTGTACTGCAGGGGCACAGGTGAAGGGAGAGAATCTGTGTGAGCCAAAATAGGGATAAAGGCTGATAAACCGTTAAGCAACCCTGATAAAGAAGTACCTCTAGCCTAGCCATTTCAATGCACTGTAACCAGTGTACTGCTTCTACTATTGATGGACATCAAACGAGTAAGTTAGATAAACTTAGTAAGTGACAGAATGAATGACAGTCTGAAGAAGACGGACTAACCCACGAGCAGGTCTGAAAATAAGGACGCAACAACAGTAGATTGTGCCCCAGCCCCCTTTAGATGCCCCTTTTGACTCGATGCTGGTGAAATCCGAATAAGTATGGAGTTAATAAAAAGTGCGTTAGGATGACAGGCAGGGGGCCCTTCATGAAGCCACACCAGGGGCCTCAGTTCCACAAAGCCTCCAGTGTGAGGGAGCTATTCTTTGCACAGGTTCTGTGTATTTGCAGGCTGGGGCAGGGGAGCACTGGGTACTCTGTCTGCTGGTGGCAATAAACTGGGATCAGTTGCCATGTCAGCAAACAGCCCACCAACGTCTCTATATGATGACATTTACATCAACCCTAGTGCCCCCCTTGATGACTCTGATGACACGCACACGATTTTAGGCCCCGGTATGTCAACATCTGCAGCTTACAGGAAATGTGACGGTAATAGGAAACCACTACATACACTGTAATTCTGGTGATTTTAATGCTTTTTCAAAAGCACTCAATGTGCAAAACATCAGCTTCATGCTCTGTGTTGGAACTAGGTTAAACTGCATCATCTCTATAAATAAATTTTTAAAAAACCCCGTCTCTTTCACACACAGAGACATGCTTCCAGTGCTTTGTAAAATATCACATTCGTCACAGACTTTACCTCTGTTATGATGAAGAAATCATCACCAGGTTCTCCCTGCACCACTATCTTCTCTCCATCCTCAAACTGAACAGGCTCCAGGGCATCGGCCACAGTCAGGCGCTCCCATTTATCCAAAGATTCTGTGAAAGGACAGCAAATACAGATTACTGAAAAGACAACCTTATTTACATTGATCAGTAGTAGATGCACATACAATGTGGATTACTGTTTCATGGCCTGGAGATGGAGGCTTTTCTTGTTCAGAAAGCTGGTAGGAACACTAATTACAATCCAGTCATTTAAGAGGCACCATTGTATCTCAGACCTTCTGTCTACTCCCTAATTTCATGGATCTCACAGAGCTAAAACACCTTAAAACTGACTCCTAAAACTTTGTTGTACTCACTCTGGATTGTGTTGATTATACTCCAATCAAGTTCAAGTAGTGCGATCAAGTTCCTTTCCCCACTTCCATTCTATGGTTGCAAAATGTGATTTTATAGCTACAGTCTAACTTCATCAGTGAAATTATGTGAAGTATAACCAAATATACTAATAAATATGATTTAGATTTAAGCAGCAATGCTTTAATAACTGTTAAAATGATATATTTTTAAAAAAAATTCACTTTTATATAATTTTAAAGATCTCTTAAAACAGAAGTAAAGGTCAAGATATGTGAAGGAATTCTGCTGAAAATCTTTTACAGTATCTTTCTGAGTTTCTTCTGAGCAAGTCAGATAGTCTTTACGATTATCCAACAACAGCAACAGTGACGTGGTTAGCCTGAGATATTTCTAGAAACTGTTGGTATTCTCACAGAAACCAAAAACGCAGACAGTCATACATCTCAATGGGAAAAATGCTTAAACCAAAGGAGTTATAGGCAATTCAGATGAAATGATACTTAAAGAAACAGGACCCACTAATAGATAAATATCTCCACATAGACATTTGTTACTGAATCGGCTTATCCTTCTTTAAAAATGGAGCGGATTATTGTTGCCTTAAAAGCAGCTACAACTACACGTGGAATGTGACTTTTCTGCAGTGAAAGCACTGCTCATCTTTAGCTTTGTCTAGAAGATTCAATGTTTTGATTTGACTCAGACATGAGTTAGAGGTGTAAAACTACAGCACTCTCTCTTTGTCCCTGACGTGCTCAGTAACTGATCCCAGTGTGTGTATTTGTGTGTGTGCACTTAGGATTAGTTAAGGTAAGCCTGCTGGTTTGGAGGTGTCCAGTGTCCCCCGCCAGTGGGGCCGAGGTGTCTGCTGGACCCAGATGGATGTCTTCTTTCTGGCTGCCAGTTAAAGGCAGCACATCCTATAGTGGTGAACCCTAACAACTAGCGAGGTAACATGATACACAAATGTGCCGACTAAAGAACCTAAAGAACCATGCTTCACAGAACTTGCAGCCACTTGGATCACCATGTTACACACATACATGGTAGACAGATGCTAGGGTCTGTGTGTGTGTACGACAAACAACAGGTTGTTTTTTTTCTCCCTTCACTACTTGACATCAAGGGCTTGTACCCAATTTCGTGGCTATCTCAAAAATCAAAGACAAACAAAAACACCCCCGCCTCCTACTCCTCCAATTCAAAGGGGGCAAGCAAAGCGAATGAGGAGAGGAAAAGCAGGCGGGTGCTGCCTGAATACAGGCCTCGACAAGGCTGTCAAAAAGAGAGCTGTGAAAGAAAAGAGCTGAATGAAAAGAGAGCAGACCTCGCAAAGACATCCTCCTAAGACCAGGATTGAGTGTATGTGTTTACTCAGCCAGCTAATAACTCTGTACAGGGGGCATGGCCTTACTTTATACACCACACACACGATCAAGTGGAAAGGGATGAGATGTCAGCTCCAATTGCAACTCGTTTTGAAAATCTGAATGAATCTCATTCGCCATCCCTGAAAACCAAATTGCCTGTGCAAGCTGGTTATCCAAATTCCAGCCCCAAAGAGAGGCTTATCTTAACTCCCTATTCCTTACTTGTCCACATGGAGACATTGCATAGTGTGACTGGCTTTAGCATGAACACTGTGAGAAGATTAGGACTGTACACACAGACCTCACTCAGCTATGGGCCTTGTGTGACAGCGTGTGCCTGTGTTTATGTGGGTTAATCTACGGTATATCAGTAACTTTCTGCACTCTGAACTCTTTGACCTGTGTAAAATGAATGCATAAATATGTATAAACACACTCATAAGCTTCGGCATAGTCACAAATTGATTAACAAAGTGTAAAAGAATTCATTATATTCACCAGTAACTACATGCTGCACATCTTGCCTATATTACATTGAATGCACAGACTTACCAAGAATGGAGACTTTGCTCAGGAACTCTTCATACATCTTTCTCTTTCTCAGTGTGCTGCCCTGTAACACACAAAAAAGCAAACACGTTTACCATTTGAGGAAGTTGTTGTAATTGTGTGGTATTAATGCACACCAATGGTCATAAGTTTGATTTTTATCACAAAACCAAGAGATAACTCTTGTTAATCAGAAACTCTTTAAAACTTTTTAATTTATTTTATTTTTTCACTCCTTTAATTTCAAAAGTTAAAAACACAGCAACTTTGTTTCGACAAAGTTTTTCAACTGTGAAAAAATTACTTCTTTGGGGCGCACATATTGGAAAGAGCCTTGAAATCTGCACCTTTTTTTGCAAAGAGTTAACACAGAGAGCATCAAAAGGGTTGCATGTTGCTCATTCCACAACCAACCTTTAAAACAAACTCAAAATATTACATATGAATGCTGCCAAATTACAATATTAAAACATGAATACACATTTTTTTTAAATCTGTGATGAATAGATGACAGTTCATGGGGTCATGGTTATGCAGGTGTATGAAATGTGTTTCTGATACGTGTATGTCTTTGTGTGTGTGTGTGTGTGTGTGTGGCCCACCCCACCCACCAGGCAGGGGACTTTCCCCCATTCTGCCTCTGCCATGAAAATCAGGTGCTTCCTGACAAGTCTAGACCCAGAGGACCCCTTCCCTCGCTGCATTTCTCCTTCACTGCACAGAACCACTCAGAGGGAGCGGGAGCATGAAGAGAGAAAAAGCGAGTGAGGAGAGACGATCTTGTCCGCCCTGCCTTTGCATATGGAAATGATATATTGAGGCTTGGGGTGTCTTTAGTGCATAAGTGCCTGAGACCCGCTGCTGCCTCTAATTTCATATAATTTCACATTTTGTCTTAAAAGGGGAGAAAATGTTCCCAAGTGAGCCAATGTCAAAGTCAGAATCGTAAACAACTTGATTAAAGGAATTCTAGCCTGCGCTGCCTCCCTCCTGGATAAATGACTTGAGTTGTGTGTCTGTGTGCATGTGTGTCGTCAGTGTGTGCAGGCAGAGCATGCAGTCTGTTTTTAGTTCTGCCACTTATGTTTTGCTGCCGTCTCCGCAGAGATGAAACTTGCTTGTTAAGCAAGCAAATACAAACAGTAACGCATGTACGCTCTACCTCTAACACACACCACACACACACACACACACACTCCAGCTTACACAGAGATGTTAAGTTGGTCTTCAGATTTGAAAGTCTCCCCATAGAGCTAATCAGACAGCCTTGCAAGGCTTAAAGGCTTAACATGTGTACATGAAATTACATTACAATACAAGTTGTCATTTATTTTGTTGGTGAACATCTTTTTTCTCTTTGTCTTCTGTTTTATCTTGTCTACTTGGGAGGGCCTGAGCACATGTTTCATGTATAAAACTCTTGTGCTCCTGTTGGCCCCAGTGTTCACTCCTCCTGTGGCTAAAAGATGAACCAGCCTCTGTGTCGGTTCACAGTCTTTGAGAGAGAATCATCAAAGACTTGAGGTGTGGCGTGAAGCCAGACTAAACCAACTGTACCTTACACCCCATCTCCATCACCTTCATCTCTGTCCAAAGTGAAAAACGTACACCACCAGACCGCCGTGCACACATCCCCTCTCATTTCTCTGTATAATTTCTCCTTGTTTCCTTTCGTCTCATGTTCTGTTTGTTGACAGTTGTCTGTCGGTTTGTTAACGGCTTTGTCTGTAGCTATGTGTGTTTAAATACCAAGATGACACAACAAGGTGGGTATTGTATAAATGGCAGTAACACAATAGAAACAGTGTGGTTATCACAGGGAATGGTATTACACTGTTTACTCAATGTACACCCTGATAAGGAAGCTGGTAGGGTGGATGCTGTAGTGAGAGGCTCTTTGGCTCTACATGATAAAATCACTGATATGATGGCCATACTGTAAACAAACTGTGACATAATGACTTGTGCGCGTGTCATTATTTTCCACTGGGTATGGTGTAAAGAGAAATATCTACAAGTAAAGTCATCAAAGGCACATATAAACAAATGCTGCTCATCTTAAAGGTTTTATATGAGATATATGAAGTATATAAGAAGTAAGAAGAAACATTTTTTACAGAACTAAAATAGTAAATTGTAAAAGTTCTGAGATTTCAAGTATCTTTTTTTAACCAAATAGTTATTCAAAAATATTAAATTTATTCCTAATTGATCCAGAAGCCATTTTGTAGGTTTAAGTGACTTGGATGATCAACAGGTTACCAAATTTACATTTCTGCTGGATCACTAACTGGGGAGGAAATTGCACACAATGTAGTTTTAAAAAAATCACATAAATGTGGCTTAATTGCTTTTGAATTTCACTTTGATCCATTGAAATTAATATTGAGCTTAAGGCTCAAATATAGATGGTTATTCAAAAACCTAATGCAGTTAGAGCCTCTTAAGTGAAAAAAATCAGACACAGCATAAAAAGCAGGAGCTTGGATTTAGGTGGGTTGCAAAGTGATTTTGCAGCGTTCAGTAACTGTGAGCATGCTGTGTGCAGGATAAAGAAGTTAACGTGAGATCTGCCTAACTGAAAGCATAGAAAGGTATCAGCTGAGTGGGCTGGCACTGAGATTACCTGGGATTCCATGGCCTGGCTGCCCCACCTCTCTACTCGATATCCACGCAACATGCAACCATTGCTATAGTTGTTCAAAAGTATGTGTCTTGAAATGGAATGAACTAGTGACTGTAAATGTAAAACCATTTAAATTACGCATAATCATTTTTAAGATTTGGAGAGACAGCAGACTCGGGACAGGAAAGCAGATGTGAGAACAATGAACCTGATGGCAGTGGCAGTGCACCTTATGAGCTTCCAGCTAACTAGCTGCAGACACAGGCGCTCAGCATATTTTTTGCTGGGAAACACACCACACACAAACACACACACATTTACACTCAGAGAGAAAGCTCACTCGTTGGCCTAAGTCGTTGCCAGAATACCACACTTTGTAAAAACAGCTTTACAAATCATTGACAGCAATAATTAACTACAGGTTCACATAATTGAATTCTGTTTCACCCCGTCTCCCCTCCTGCAGCTGCTGCTGGAAGCAACGAAGGAATGAAATGTGTAAGACAAGGAGAATCCTCTCAAAGAAAGGTTACCAGGGCGGATTGTGCCCTTAGTTTAACTATGCGCTTAAGAGGTGACATGAGTGCCGTGTAGGTCAATGCCAACTTTACTCTGAGCTGAAAGGTCCGAAAACAAACCTGCTTCAATCTCTGCTGGTTTTACACTGAACTGAACTTTCAGTTGGCCAAGGCTTAAATGCAAGAGGTAGTTTGAAAAGTTAAATGGGAACTCTCTAATTTATTTGGAATATGGCGTTAGGAACATTTGAAGAAATGTTTAGCTGGGCAAAGACACACACATGAACAATATTTAGTCATTCTAATAACAACCATAATGTGTGTGTGTGCGTGCACGCGTTCTTATGAGCAAGGATGAGGGCAAGGGCACAGTTCCTTGTGTTTCCAGTTTAAACATTTTGACATTCCTTCTAGATAAGCTCCCGGAGTGGGAAGTGCAAGAGGAGACATTAATATTGACCTTTTTTACTCCTCTTCTCACTCCCTCCCAACTTTTGGCTTTCTTCATCTAAGAAGAGATCTAGAAGCATTAAAGCGGGAGGATACACTCCTGTGTGTGTTTAAGCGTATTTGGAGTATCAAAAAGAAAGCAAATGTTTTAAGTGCTTAAGGAGCCTTAAGTGGTTGACTGGGAGGAAATACTGCAAGCAGAGGACTGTGATTGATGACCGTAGAGAGTCTACTAACGGGATGTAGATATTATTTGTCTACAGTGTCATAGTGTGGAATGCATACATTTATAGGTAGCCAGTATATCTATGTTAGTAATCAAGAGATATCAACACATAAAGAAGACGAAACCTTTGCCTGCTCCCTTATATACAAGGGGGTCACCATATCAGCTCCACATGATTTGGCAGAGTTTTTGCACCGGCTAGCCTGCCTAGCCACAATCCCAAAGAGATGTGTGATCAAATCAAGTGTCTTTAGCTTGTTAGTCAAATGTGTAAACCACTACACTACAAAGAAGCATAGCAAGCGATTAACACTTTGTGTCCCAAAATTGTCATACTGTATTTTCAGACGCAAAAAAGAACATATTCATTTCTCCATCCTGTTTCTTAGCCACTTATATAACTAGGGGCAGCAAGAGAGCTGGAGCCTATCCAAGCTGATGTAGAGCAAGAGGCAGTGCACAGCCTAGGCAGATCCGACTCCATTACAGGGAAACACAAAGAAAGACAGACAACCGTACATTCTCACATCTGCACGTACAGCTAACCTACACCACCACTGTACAGCCACTGAAAAAAAATATACAGCTATAATGCTGTGTGCACAGTGTAAGTAATTTACTCGTCAAGTTGTGCAATGTATGGTTGCTACAAACCAGCCTCTTGCGTACTGTTACCGTGGAGTTTACAGAAATACTGAGAGTCATCGTGATGAAGTTCATACCATGAGGATGCGTCGATAGCTGTCTCTGTCAATGCCCCACAGTTTCAGGTCTGTTTTGGCCTTGACGGTGGCAGCTCTAGGAGTCCCGTAGATGAGGGCCAGCTCTCCAAAACTACCTCCTTCTCCAATACTGGTCACCCACTCACCATTCACATACACCTGCAGACAGAACAAAAGTCAGATTTATAAAGAGGGTCATATATAAGCTGGGATGCTTCTGAAGAATACAAACATTTTCTGGGTACAGTTCTTTTGAGGCAGGAATTTTAAACTTTCTGCTATTTCAGCTTACCATCCCAAGACACTTTATCCAACACTTGGCCCACCATTGCCCCATCCCCCTTCAGTTTCCGGGCTGTTTGATTTTCTCACTAGGCTTGTCCCAAAGTATTTGATCCCCACTAAGCCCTCAGATGAGACCCTCTAAAATGCCCTCTATCCCTACCATCTCTCCATCAATCCCTTTTATTTTCTTTGTCTTGTCTTGTTAGAGTCATCCCTGTGATTTGGAAGTGATGGGAGGTCGGAAAGCTGTGTGGATTTGTGCGGGCTGTGTGTCATCTGAAACACACATTCTCATGATGCTTCATCATTTACATGTGCAGGAACACACATGCACAGCTCTACTGAGATCAACCACTATAGCTCTACAGACAATGCAACCTCAGTGAGACTCATTCAGGCTGTCTCTAGGGCTGTTACGGTTTCAGCTGTCGACACACTATCCACTATCTTGTTGACTTAATAACACAGAGAGAGGCAGAGGGAAGAAGGAAAGCAGGGTTTATTCCTCTCTGGTGGTTGTTGTGAATTGCCAGAATTGTTGGAGGCCATTATTCATGCTCCGAGTAGACCACAGGGGACTCATCCTTCACTATACAGTGGCATGGCTTCAAAGAGATGCAGAGTGCTGACTTTGGTTACGTCAAGCCTAGAAGAGCAATTAAACGAACACTGAGAAAGAGTTACATCAGAGCATACAGGTAGCTTACAGGCTTTTTAACAGTCCAGTCCTCAGGTATCTCCTGACCTATGAGTCACTGTTTGGTCCTCACTTTTGTACACGTGATGCCATAAAGTTTCACAAACACTCTGTTGCAGCTCCCGGATAGACAGAACTGCTTTAAATACTTGAACGGGAGCAAGAGTGAAGTTACTCCCGGTCGGGGCTGAGATGACAGAACAGAAAACTCTTGATTAACAAGCTGTATACTGTCTCTCACAATAAGTGAATTTTCGAGAGCAAATCGCATGTGCCTGGGAATAATTAATGAACCAATGAATCAAAATTACTGGAAGGGGTAGATGAGTCATGGATGAGTTTGCTTCTCTGCACAAGCCTGCTGGCCATACAGGTAGGTGCAACAGAGAATCTGCATCTCTGTTTGGCATGATGTAATTAATTTCATTGCCAAATGCAATGACCACTATAAAAATAAAATAAGCTTTCCTTTAAAATGACTGTTAAGGTGAGTAATTTAAATGATTACCCAAATACTTGTGATTAAACAACTATCAATATTTAATTATAGCTAGCATTTCTTCGCCCTGATAAGATCATCTTGCATTTTGGCATGAAAGCTGTAATTTCTTTAGCGGTGCACCCATATAAATACAGGCCAATGTCTGTAAGTGAGCAGATTTGAGTGCAGACATGGAGGGGTGTTTACAGTAGTGGCAGTGGTTGTCAGCGTTCAGGCAGTTTATGGGATGCTGGCAGATTTACACCCCAGCTTAATGAGAGACATCTCCACACTTTAATAACCTCGGCACTGATCTTGAAGCAGTTTAGCGCCTGGGCTTTGGCTGGGAGGCAGCAGCTGTCTGTAGAGATAGAGGAGTGGATGGCGCTGTGAGGTGAAGGCGACACAAATGAACACGAGGTTTGGACAGGGGTGAGGTTGAGGGTAGCAGTGCAGGGTGACAGGGTCCCGGCTTTGGGAGCGTGTGGTGTCAGTACAGAGGAGACGATCTCCGGAGGAACAATAAAGATGCACAGACTGATCAGATGCAGATGTGGACTTAGATCAGATCAGAATTAAGAAATTTTGAGAAGAGGGAACTTTATAAGACTAAACAGGCAAACTTTGACTTGATTGTTGTAGACAAATCTTTGAGTTTTTTCAGATATTACCATCTATCTTTGTATCTAACGTGAATATAATCTTGAACTACACTAACAACCATGGATCCTTACACTTACACAGGAATCTAAAAAGAGCCCCACAACTTATCAAATTGTATTTGACAATTCACTTTCTGAGAGTTCATTGCTACAAGGCACCATCTCACTACTCCTACACTTACTTCTTCCTGCTCAGGTGGGTCAAACTTCAGCCAAGCTTGCCAACCTGCTTCTCTCCTCTTGCCCACTGTCTCTGTGCTCACTGTTGTAAGCTGATAAGGTCACTTCCTGTTTAACTAGCTTCTGTTTTATCTCCCTCCACTTAACTCTATCGCTCTGTGTCAGGCTTGCTAAGACAAAAGATCTCTCAGTTTGGGTGCCTCTCACAGCCAGTTCAAATCTATAGCAGTGCACAGATTGTCATCAGAGTGGAGGAGACCTTTGAAGAGAACAAAACATAGGGGCAATCCTACAACCTGCCCATTGTTAGAAGGAAATTTTATCTCTACGTGAGTGAAGAAGGCTGGGTTTTTCTACTGAGTCACAATCCTCCTTATAGACTACACATGAAACAGTAAATAAACCCATACTGGAATCCCCTTTAATTTAAATATTATGCTTTGACTCATTCAAAGTACAAGTAAGAGTAGTACTCTAAATGTGCTCTGATGTGCATGTGTCTCCATGCCGGCCACTTACGTCCACTTCACCTTGGTCAATCACATAGAAGTTGTCTCCTTCATCACCTAGAGGGGACAGAGGAGGAGAAACACAGGTGAGCACAGATAAGGTATCAATACCAGCTAGCTTTAAACCATCTAGAAAGCTTCCTTTACTTGCTTTTTTTCTTGCTTTTACTTTCACCTCCTGTTTATTTCTCAAAGGTGGACTTTTTAACCAGTAAAAGGTGCCCTATAATGTCTTCTTGTAAAAAAAAATATAGTTATGTTCTTCAACAGAATGTATCCTTCAGGCCAAACAAACACATTGCTTCATAAAAAAAAATGATAAGCCTCTTAAAACTGCTTTCTAGCATGCAATCTTCTCTCCATCTCTATCATCATTATCGTCCCCTGCAATTAAGTGTGACACACTTCGCTTGTGAGCATGATGTCCTTGTGCATGAACACAAATAAAGAAAAAGAGGACATATTCATAGAAAAGCTGCGTTCACAGAGGTTTAAAAACTCCATCGAGAACCTTCAAACTAAAATTGAAGCATTATGGGATTAAAGTATTTTTTTAAGCCAATTTACATGAACTGGGGCACAAAATAAATTGAGAAACTTTGGGGATTTGTGAATCCTGGAATGTCTCTGGTTCTGGGCCCTCTCTGAAAAGCCAAAGAAACGAAAAAAAAAGAAACTGTCGGGTTTCTTGTCTGGATGTTATTTTTGCTCAGATCTTCATAAATTACCTACTTCTAAGCCTCAGGGCACACCCAGCGTCAAAAGTGCTACTGCCTTCTCCAGAACGAATATTTCACTGGGCCTGCCAATATATTTGTGATATAAGACTCTCACAAGCAGAAGAGTGCAACGGCAGCAGTGTTCATTACTGGTTCTTGCGTGGCTTAATAATGCAAGCGCTGAAACCAAAGTGTCTGAGCATGCATAGCTAAAATCCTTCTGAAGTGTAAAGAACAGAGATCCATAGTATAGCAACCAACCACAGGCAGCAGCTTAATTTATTTAGTTCCTTATATTAAAGAATACTGTTTGTTATATTTACAAAGCTTGGAACTAAATGTGCTGTCTGGTCTGATGTTGTGTCACTGACATAAGTGTGGTGGGATTTCAAAGCGAACAATAACCCTCGAAGCGAGTCATGGGATCCGGTTGGTTAATGTCCGTTAAAAGCATCTAGTCTGGAGATAAGGCTAAAAAATGGCAAGTGTTCCTTTAATTATGCTATCCATTACATAGGGTTCAGGGGAAATTATTAAAAAGGACTGACAACCACAAACATGAGCAGCGCAAATCTCTCCCCTCAACTCCAAACTGCAAATGCAAATCCATTCAGAGGTACATACAGGTAATGATGCATGAGTCCTGATGACACAAGTATGCATTTGTGTGCATTTCGCAGGTACAAAGTGAGGTTGTGTGTGTGTGTGTGCTTGTGTTTCTGTGTGTATGTTCACCTAAAGAGTTGAAAGGCTTAGAGCACCCCATGAGTAAAGTTCACAGGAGTTCACACGGCTAATTAATACTGAGTGGAGGGGGCTCGTTAATCATACAGCCCTATTTGTCACACAAAACGCTCCTTGTCTATCTGAAGATCTGTCCCAGTGGAAACCTCAGACACACACACATACACACACATACATACACCTACTTACAACCTGCTGCAACCTGGCCCTTGGCTATCTGCCTCTGTCTGTCTCTGTCTCTCTCTTTCATCTCATCTATCGGTCTTTCAGTTCCCTCTCACTGTGTCTTTCTTTTCTTCTGCTCTTCCTGTCTTTTATCACTTTGGTGCCCAATCCTTTGTTTTGCATCATTTCCAATCCCTCTGTGAGTGCAAGCAAATATTTGACCATAATGCGCACACGCACACACACACACGCACACACACACACACACACACACACAGACAGAGGCCTTGTTTCAATACAAGCTAGTTTAGGTGTTATGCTGTGACTCAAAAAGGACAACAGTGGCTGCACCTCAGTCTCTGAGGTGTTTAGTAACCACAATGTCAGCATTAAAGCAAACATGTACATCATCAAGTTAATTTCATCTTCGAATATTTTTTTCCTCATATAAAATTAGTAGGGCACCAAGAGCAATACTGCTATTCTGGAGTTCTACCTTTACGCCAAGTTTCATTATAGCCTTTGCATAATCTTGCTGACAAACAGACCAAAAATCAGCACTGAAAACATCTTATTACCAAATAACCGATCACTTATTGCACTAACAATTGAAACAGTTTATGTCAGGAACAGCGGATGAACTTCTCTATAAGCAATATATTACAATGAAAATAGCTCTATGCTACATTTTGCATGTTATAATACAGTAAATCACCTCCTGTTTAAATCCCACTCAAACCTTACAGTCAATAACTCCCAGCTGTGTCTAAACAGTGTGTGAGTGGTCAGTGGCATGGTTGGTTTCTTGATGCTGTACAGTAGTCCAGACGTTAGCAATGACATCAGCACTGCATATAGTGTATACCACACTCTAGTGTATATAACAATGGACTGTCTGGGACTGGGACTAGGGGCCCCGAAAAGTTCGGTGGACTTATTATCACCAAATTAGGACTGATATACTCCTGGATGATGTCTTAAGAGAAGGTGGGAGAGACTGAGGGAGTGTTTGTCTAGCACTGACAGTTTTCCTGCACCTAGTGTCTGTATGAGTGTGTGTTTGTAAGGCATGCTCCACACGTGTAAACTATGTTTTTCTGAGCAGGTGTGAACATAATATTATCTAGAACTGGGAATTTGTCTGAGAGAATGTTTGTTTTCAGTGTTTTAAATATGTGATTAAATGTGTCTGCTTCTGTGTTTGATAGGAGCTTGTGTGGGGGAGCGCTGGAAAAATACAGTCTGGACCTGCTGATCTGTGTTCTGTCAAAGTCCAGGGATGCCTAGACTGAAGGTTTTGATGACTGCAGTTAGGCAGAGGAGAAAGACCTGGCATCTGGTGCAGACTGAGGGAATGTGTGAGTGAGGCAATGAGAGGAAACTAGAGAGAACGTGGGAGTGGCACAGAAGAAAAAAAAACAGGGGTTGCAGTACAATTGTAGTATTCTTTAAGATAAAGTCATCGAAGGTAATCAGTGAGAATGGCACTTTAATTGTTTCCTTTCCATTAAAGTGGCTAAGTCCATCAAGATGATGTAACTCATGACCATGGCAGAGCATTTCAGCATGTCAAAGATGGCTACAACCACTATGACATCACCAAATGGTTAATCTTGAAGCCTTGAGCTGAGCGTTTTGGCTGTTATAATTTTAGTGCTTTGAAACCAGATTTAACAAGCAAGGATTGAATTTGAGAGTGCAAGGTAAACCCACCCTGAAGCACAGCCTGTTCCATCATCATTTCTACTGTACTTGGGAACAGAATGAACGAAATGAACATCATTCAGTAAGACTAAGAAATACATTAGAAAAGTGTTTACTAAGGTCAAAGGTCAAGTGAGCAATAAGGGCCTTCTTTCCATGGACTTCTATACAAGAGTTCTATACCACTGCTGGCCATTACAAAGAATGTAGGCTTGAGGCACCTCTGCACTGGCTTCTCTTTTCAGACCTTTTACAGTCTGTGAATAGATACACATGGCCATAATACACATTTATTAGGTATACCTGTCGATCTGCTTAGGGTGGCCTAAAACTGCAGATCTACTGGAATATTCCCACAGAACCATCTATGATGTGTGAGCAGCAGCTGAAAATGCCTTGCTGATGCCAGAGATTAGAGGTGAATTGCTAGACTGCTTCAAGGTGATGGGAAGGCAGTGGTAACTCAAATAACTGCTCATTACAACTGAAATATGCAGAAGAGCATCTATGATGGACTACAACAGGAGAGGAAACTGAGGCTACAATTACCACAGGCTCAACAAAAACAGAAGATTATAAAAACGTTACCTGGTCTGATGACTACTGATCTCTGCAGCGACACACAGCAGTAGGGTCAGAATTTAGGGTCAGAACAGTAGCACACCTTTCAGATGTGTTGTTATGGGAGATTTTCAACTTGGACGTGCAGCTGACAAATCTGCAGCAAATGTGTTATGCCATCAGGTCAATATGTGCCCAAATCTTTGAGGAATGTTTCCAGAACCTTGTTGAGTGGAGCACCTCTGAGTGCAAGTTATGACGTTAAAAACCATTTAGGTTTCAAACTGAATCTTTTTGATTAGAATTTAAGGATTGTTTTTGTTCGCCAGAGGAAAATAAACAGTAACATATTCCTGCTTTAATTAAGTACGTAAACCAAGTTGGATTTTGCTCAGCAGGCTCACTTTAATCTGCAGAAATTCATCTCAACAAATATTTATACAAACCTTGCTGGATAACTGTTTCCCCTGCAATATGGGTGACCGGGAACATGGCATCAAATATGTCACTGGAAGACAAAGGGAAAGGAAAAGAGAGAGCGTTAATAACAGATACCTGCTATTATGTTATATTTTCCCACCAGTTTTCTCAATTGTTTGCTGAGCATCATGCACAAATATACAGTACACACAATACTTTTTGTGTAGGACTGGCATTATGGGAAAGACAGCAGCCATCATCACTTTGCAGACTTGATCAACAGGCAGAAAACGCCAAAGAGACAAGCATGGGAACTCTGGGTGACCCCAATACACACACTCAAACACACACACACAAGCTTGCACAAGACACATCCATCTGAATGTGTACACAACTGATTTCTTTGTCCTCATCCATATCCAGCCACACACCCATTATTTCTACTTAGTGCCATCATAAAGAACACATTTATGCCAGTTATAACACACAATTTAGTCCAACAAACCAACCACAGTTTATTTTATCATCAGTAAACAATATTGTACTTTTTCACTCTCCATTTCTGAAAATTGCCATTGTTACAACTCTGTTACTACTGGTATTTATTTTTGTTAAATAGAAATACTAAACACATCAGAATATTATCATCACATATAAGAATCAAAACATCTCAGCCCCATCTGCCTCTTTACATTGGACCGATGCTATGCGCAGGTTTAACAATGACTGTTTTGTTTCAGCCCATGATCAAAGCCCGTATCTCAGAGTGTATCTTCCTTTAGAGGCACTGAGAAAACAAACAAAGTGATGGCTGTGTCTAAGCACTTAATTTCTGTTTCAGCCCAGCAGGGAAAGCGCCTGTTAGACTGTTGCTAATCAGGCTGTTTAAATGCATGAAGCCGCAGAAGATTAGAGCTCCACTGCTGGGATGTGTTGGGACAAGAGAAAACTAAGTATCCTTCCTCTCCTCCTTTCTGCCTGCCTCACACCTTCGGGGTATATTTATCTATCTAATCAGTTGCATACCACCCGTCTCATAGAGAAATATAGGGAAAAAAAAGAAAACAATAAAAGAGGGTCAGGCATATCAAAGACATACAAGACCTGCTGAGTGAATGTGGGACAAGTCAG
>VUQG01005854.1:8729-31949 GCA_015106755.1 Etia nguti | reverse complement strand
AGCCCATTCTCAGTTATGTTTGTGTGTGTGTGTGTGTGTGTGTGCGCGCGCGTGCGTGTGTGTCTGTGTATGTGTGCATGTGTCACTAAATATGTGCACTTGAGCCAGTCTGTCTGCATCTGAGTGGAATACTGCCTATAAAAACACACAGGTTTGCGCAAAATTATGTGTGGGTGTTGAATAAGTGTGCACTCCTGACAGTGCACAAGACTACGTAGTACTTGGAAAAGAAAAGGCTTACGCAGCCAAACTTACAGCACACTACAAACATTAAAAAAAAAATGTTGCTTTGCATAAACTTTGCCAGTTTAAGAAAAAAAAAAAAGAAGAAACATAGCTCAACAGATGTTGAGGAGAGATCTGAGGATGTTATTGAGGCATTTGGAAGTGAATGGACCTGGCTGGTATTTGTTTATGTGACACTGAATAAAAAGCAGACTTAAGAAGACGGATTTGGGCCAACTTCACCCACAGGTAGCCTCGGTGCGTTGCAGCTGGCCACTGACTCACGCATACTTGAGGACAAGCAGCACACAAAAACACACATTCAAATAACACACTCACTCTTTGAAGTCTGCACGCACAACTAAAAGATGCCACACCCCCATACTACATAATGACGCATGCAACCAATCCACTCACAGACACACAGTTGCGTAATTTGCCCATTGATACAACAATGCAACAACATATTTATACAGAGTCCTTTCTGATGAACACTTGCATACTGGCACTGTGATGTGACACGCACGCTCAAACACTTTGATGATGATTAGTCAGTCAACATCTGCACGAGTGCCCTCGACCCTCCTTGCATCTGTGGCCACCTTTGCTTGGCGTGGACTGTGTTTATTCAGGGAGCTTTTGAGCAGTTGGTTTGAGGTTATGTGCAATTTATATTGTGTGGCTTATGAAAATAATTACTTTGGAAAATGCCAGGTTTAACAGTGTAGACCGATTTAGAGGCATTAAGTGAGAAAATATTGAGAAAACCACGAGAAAGTGCTGGAAGCACTCAAAAGTCATAACATTTTAAGTTTTGACAAAACTAGGCTCATAAAGTAGACATAAGTGGCATCGTGGTTACATTCAGCTGTGGTGGTGGTGATGCGTTGTTGATCACGGGGGGCACGGCTAAGGAGGATGCACAAGACTGGCCCACATTGCCACAGCAAGAGGATCAAAGGCAGTAAACTTGAGTTTACCTAATTACACTTGACCACCTCTCTCCATCCACTCAGTACATGCATCAGTGAGCGCAACAAAGATGCATATGGAGGTAATTACTTCCCCTTGTCTCTACCTGTCTCTCTTTCCCTTTCTTCGTCCATGTCGGTTCCTGCTCGGTTTTTCTCTGCATCTCCCATCTCAGTTACCCCTTTCTTCCTTGTAATTCTCTTGCTGCCCCACACCGTTCCCCATCTCTCGGTCTATCGCCCCCTCTCTGCGTGTCTCAAATGAAGTGATTAATCTTGTCCTTTCCGCTACCTGTAGCCCCTCTGACCTTATGAAAAGGCAGAGCAACCCCACTAACAATGAGTACGCTGTTCTGAAAGAGACAGAAGGAGAAAGAGGCAGAAAGAGACCCTGCAGACTGTGACGGGCCTAGGAAGCTCACCTCCACCCAATGGAGGGAGAGAAAGCTTCTGTCATGGTTGAGCTATGTGGAGATTCTTCCTTAAAACACACACATGGATAATCATTCACTCGTCCATGTGTACAGTGTTAAAACAGACCAAAAACTTCATTCGTGTTCATTCATGTAAAAACCCAGATGTTAATTACACTGGTAACACTGTCACATTAGTTTGATCTCATCTGAATTTTTACCATATGTCCACACACCCACACACACACAAATCCTGTGCAGTTGACATCACATGGACAGCACATTGCCCATATGTGTCTGTTTGTAGTGCCGGAAGCAGGTGGAGATGACACCTGTGGAATAATGTGAGCATAAAAATAAAGCAGAAGTTCAAGTTCAAAGCAGGGACTGCTAAGGCCGAAAGATCAACACTTTTATCTAACAGCCTGCATTAAGCTGTGTTGGCCTTAATGTGAAAGGTTGCAACATGTACGTACATTGAGTGTGTGAATTCATGCATGTATTGTGTACTGTAAATGCAGTTGTGACTGGAAAAGTTTTACGCTCCTTCACCCTCAGACATGCCCACAACAGTTCAGCAACAGCCTATTATTGTTCTCAAACACCCATAAAAATGTGGTTAGCTTGGAGGGATTCAGTCATTAATAAAATAAAATTAAGCCCTCCTTGTTGTAGCTGACTGCTTGTTGTTCTTACAGGTTGACAATGACAGACTCCCTCTTCGCTCTCCTCTTCCATCCTTTTTAATCTCTTCTACAGCCCAGCTGTTTATTTGTTCAGCAGCAGACATCTTATCTTTACATTACTACATAAACACACAGCGCTGCCATTATACCATTAACACCAAAAGCCTCTTTAGGGGCACGGCATGCCGCCACGTCTTTGTGTTTCTTAATGGGCCGCAGAATGTTGAGTTACACAAGTCCTTAATGGGGAGCCCATCCAGTATGCTCTTTGTCTGGGTAGAAGAGGTTTTGCAATATCTGAAATAATCAACAACTCCACCACATACGGGAACTTCCCTGCTCCAAGTTGCGTCTCAGCTTGGCAGCAATGTGCCACTGGTTTGGCTGTTGCAGCGTTCATGCCGTAAGTGCTTGAAGGATTAATTTCCACTGCCACAGTTGATAGTAATTCAGACTGCTGATTCTGGCAAACCAGAACAATAGTCTTTGTTATGCGAGTCTAATCAGTTCCATTATATAAGCAATGACCTGGTAACACCAAATGCACACTGGCAATGAAAGTTAAAAAATGACTTCCTAGTTTACATGGTAAGACATTTTACAGCCACCAAGATGCAAATGAAAGCAGTGAGACGGAAATACACCGGAGACAATGCCAACATCATTATACAGGTTATATGGCTGTACTGTCTGCAATTTGGAGTCCAGAACAAATTTCTTCTTCAGGGACAACAAAGTATTAAGTAAAGTAAAGAATGTATGCTGCGTACATACTAGTCTCCAGGAATTAAGCCACTAAGTGGCAGGTTGCTTAGAATAATACACACTACTGCTCTGAGTTGGCAGCTCAGCCAACAGTCAGGATGATGTGTAAAGCACAAGGATATTCACAAATATGATCATATGCATGTAAATTTCAAGTTTCATCAATACCATAATAAGCTAGAAAACCGCTCTATGAAGCTGACTAAGCAGTGTGACATTTAATGTTAGGCACAGACAGCCAGCGTTCCTCGCCTTAAAACAAGAGCTCACAACCAGTGAGTTCCATCACTGTTGACACAATTACTTCTTTAAAAAGTACAGTTCATCTGTAATTACATAAACATGAAAGCACATTCCCTGACAACAAGCAACAGTATGAGAGAGTGAGAGATAAAAAAGGAAGGGATGAGGAAGGATTAATCATAAAGCAATGAAGCGTTCAGGGAGAATATTTATGACATAAAAGCTCCAAGCACGCTCCTTTATTCATCACGAAGCACCACCAGCAAGTGGAAGAACCGGGTCATGCCAGCTGCTGCCAATTTCTTCACACTGGCCTTGAGACTCCTAAGGAAACTGTGTCTTATTTGATCAAAACAAACCACAGATATCCCCTCCAACCAAATCAAAAGTGTAATGAATGGCAGTACAAGAGCAGGCTAAACATACTCAAAGATTTTATTCTATTTATAGTATGTAAGTGAATATTAAATTTAAAGCTATAATACCTAAACATAAACTTATATGCAATGCTGAACATTTCCACTGCATTTTTAACGATTATTTTTCAACATTTTTACACCTACTGCTTATCTGGGATGATTGGAACCGAGTATACAGGAAACCTTGCAGCACAGCACAGAGGTGGTCCCAGCCACTCATGCATGGACATAACAGGTCACGGCTAGTGGCAATGAGCACTTAGGGACGGTCAACAATGTGGCAGAGGAGGATGCCAAAGGCAGATGACAGGTGAGAGAAAACATTCATTTTTTTAACAGTCAACTAGACTTTTCCAATTGTGCCTTTTGATTTGGTAAAGCTCTCTAAAACTCCAGAACTGAATAACATTACAGTCTCCAAAATGCACCGAGCCTTCTTTTAATTTGGTCTACTAAAAAAAGAAGAACTTTTTAAAATTCTCCATACAATTTAACAGACTAATATTTTTATATTAAAGATCTGGTGCATTTAAATAGTGGAAACCAACAGAGGCAAGGGAGTCCACTGTGTTAAAATCACACACCTGGCTCCACAGGTTTACAAGGGGTGTAAACATGGGTTCATCCTGTTGCTTAAAAACGTAAACGTGTCCCAGTATGTACGCAGTGCAGAATCTAAGCACCTAAGGGCCAATGCATTTATGCTGGTGATCTGGTTGACCTGCAGACTTTTACTGAAATGCTGCTGAAGGAAACTGTCATTTATGCGCCCTGCACTGATTGGACCACCTGAGAGAAAAAAAGAAGGGGTTGAAGACAGACTGTTAAAGTCTAAGCATGTATTTAAGCTCCTAAATCCAATCTATATGACTTTAAATGTACTCAAATGCCATGGTAAGGCAACATGATTTAAATTAGTTGTGTTTACTTTCAACTATGTCAGACATGTTACACGATATGACATTTATTGACAGTGTAGGTGAAGTACAAACTGAACATCAATGTTACTTTCTAAGAGCCAAACTTTTCTGATTCTGAATTGTCAAAAACATACTTGGCTAGTGAGCAAGTGTTTGACAAAGATGTGGCATACAAAGTGCCATCATGCAACTGCATTGCTTCTGCTTTGGATCCAATCCATTGAAAACTAAATTTGTATAACAGAACAGAGCATTAGTGCAGTTACAGTACGAGGATACAACAGAGGAAACTAATGTAAAATCAAGGCCACCTTATACAACTTTAGACCCCAGCAGTCATTCCCCCAACTGACAAAAAAATGACAAAGGAACAAATAAATAAGAGCCCATGTTACTATGGTGACAGGGACAAAAAGCCAGTCTGGAGGAAAAGTCTAACTGACACAGTAGCTTCCCTAAAACCTTTGAACTTAATTGAGTCAGTCAGATAAAATATCAGGTTTAACCGAACTGGAACTGGCGCCTTAAACCCTGCCAGACTGTGGATGTCAATTTCAGATGGACCAATATGGTCTTATCACCTTCTCACATGCCTGGGACCTACAATAGCACCCATTATTTCCTCTCACCTTATTTCTTCTTGCACAGCGATGTGAAGGTTTAGAGAGAGAAACCACAGAGTCAAGTTTCTTTATGAGTTTTGAGAAGCATCCAGCAGAAGCAGGGAGTAACAGACAGCTTGGGCCTTCTACCAGACCAAGCTTAATCAACACCTTGTTAACACACTTGTTTTTAAATAGACATGCAAACATATACGCATATACATGCTTACAAAACCTATTTTACAAGAATTTCCAAAGGTCTTAACAGCTACGAGTGATAATTGTGTAAAAGTAGAGCAATCTCATTTCCCCTCCATTACTGCTGCTTCAAACGCTCTCTCTCCCAGCACGCACACAGCAAAGGTATACACACTCGGGTTGTCATCAGGAAGGTGAGAGCCAGTGTTTCATGGCAGAGGAAGAAAGAACCAGACTTAGGAGAAAGAGTAAGAAGTTGATAGGAAGACGTGAGGAGAAAACAGGATGTATAACTTTGGCTGTTTCTTCACTGTTAATCTATGTCCCAAACTTCACAAAGTTTATAATAGTAACTTTTTAAAAATATTTTATTACAGTAAAATGCTGAATGATTTCCCAGGGAAAAGTAGCAGTCCTATATCAAATGCTTTTTCTCCTTCTCTACTGCATCTTGTTTTCAAAATCTGAGCTGGATTAAGAAAATTGATTAAAACTTAACATTCGATTAAATTTCTGACTATATTGCAGGCTTTCTGGTGGCACTGGAAGAGAGTTCCTGGCAAACGTTTAATGGACCACTGTGTGTATTAAATATTAAATGGCTGTCTTGCAGGCATACCTGATGATCCAACACATACCACCTGCTGATGCAGTCATGATGTCAGCCTAAAAACATCACAAACATGTCCAACCCTGCTGCCTCGCCCTTTCTCTCTTTTCCTTCCTGCATTTTCTCAGTATAAAAGTTAGGCTACTGAGCTACTGCTACACTGTATTAAAACTTATTTTTTTCCCCTGCTTATTTTAACTAAGTTTCATCATCCTGTCAGTGCAATTCACATTTTCAGTACTGGATTTTCACACCTGCCTAATGCCCCCTTTCTCTGTTCGTCGCCGTAGGGCAGGAAAAAGCGAGCTCTTCCTCCACTTGAAGAGAAAAAAGGGTCAGGCTGAATCAGGTGCTGACAGGACTAAGCCTCTGCCTCTCTGATGTGTCTACAGGGTAAATGTCACTGGAATGAGTGAAAGAGAGAGAGTGAGCCGTACTCTTTTCCTCTCCCATCATGCTGAGACACAAGTAATTATACTGAATGCACACAAATAATACAGTGTAAAGCTAAAATAACCCTATACATTTTGCAGAGGAGCCAAGAGCAATTTCTCTAATACTCACACACATACACGCATGCACATGTATTCCTGACATGTTGCCTAACATCAAAAGGCACGCCGCTGTCCTGCGGGCATGTCTTTTCCTTTCCACTCTCCTCTGCGCTCCCCTTCCTCTGTCCCTCCCACCTTGCAGATGACAAGAGCTAAAACAAGATAAGCATTTGAGAAGCAGATCAGGATGCAAACTGTCCTTTGTTGGGGTTTAAACCTGAGAGGTGTTTACACAACATTGCACATTACATATACGTGCTCGAACACATGAATGAAGTAGAGACAAAACTCTGAAAACAACCTGGGGGCCGTAAGCAAGATCAGATCACTAGGAGGAGAAAGGTAAAGGAGGAACTACTAAGGACTGAAGGACTATGGTGTTTACCATAGTGTGTGGGGTTATAATTATCAACCTGCACTATGGGCAGTGAGGTCATGGTGCACTGGGTGCTTCAGAGGAGAGACATTCACTAGCTGACATCTGACTGACGTAAGGCCTTTCCAGCTGTAAAAAGAAGTTGAGCAGCCACCTACCAATAATATGCTAACACTACGGAATGCACAAATGTTAGACACTTATTAACCAGAAACAAACAGAACACTTCACTCAATACAAGAACCACATTTTTTTCACTAAACCTTTCGAATAGGGAAATCACATGTAATCAGAAAAACTCATTATCCGTGATATCCTCCACTTGGTAGTGGCACTGTAGTGTAGTGGTTCACACATCTGCCTACCAAGCAAAAGATCCCCATTTCAATCCTGGGAGGAGACACAAATCCCTTTGGTTTTGTGGCAGGAAGAGCATCTGGTGTAAAAATCTGCCAAATCAAACATGTGGAGCGACCCGCTGTGGCGACCCCTTGTGAATATGGGAGCAGCTGAAATTGAGTTTCTTCTGCACTCTACTTGATGCCCTAAATTAATATTCCAACTTCTCTGGCTTTAAGCATTCTGGCAATTAAAACACCAAATTCAAGGGACCAGATACAAAATGTTCTTTCAACCTAGAATTTATCAACACTGAAGGAACCCAAAAGTGAGAGAGAGTAGATGTTGACATCAATAATTTAAAGAATAAATACAATTGTCAGTTTATGATTCTTTACTGGAAAATGACAAGAAATTGTATGACCTATTGTCAATTTTTATTATCAGTGTTTTTCCTGTATTAGGAATGGATATACTCTCTGTTTCTCTCCTTCTCTCCCTCTCTCGCAAATAAAATCATGTGAAAAAGAAAGTTTTCAAACTCTTTGCAAAACTGTAAGTACACTGTTACTGCTTCCATGGGAATAAAGAGGGTAAGCAGCAGCCAGATGCTGCTAATCAAATGCACTTCATTAACTGTTCATCAGCAAATGTGAGCACCTCTATAAAAGCAGACATTTTGGCAGTTTGCTGTGCTGGAGCATTCAGGTGTGCACCACAATCTTCCCAGGAGTGGACGTCCTGGTAAAATGTCAGACTGTGCAAAGCTAAAAGAAACTGCAAAATCCCAAGAGCCCCATCTCAGACTCTACAGGCCTCAGTACAATTAGAAAGAGACTGAACAAGTATGGCCTGTTTGGAGGGTGTCCAAGAGAAAGCCTCTTCTCTCTAAAAAGAACATTGAGGCAGAGCTTGTGTTTGTAACGCTGCATTTGAACAAACCACAAAACTTCTGGAACAATGTCCTTTGGACAGACAAGACCAAAATTGAGATATCTGATCATAATACACAGCATCATGCTTGGCAAAAACCAAACACAGCATATCAGCACAAACAATTTAAACCACAGAAAGCACAGTGGTGGAGGGGTGATGATTTGGGCTTGTTTTGCAGCCACAGGACCTGAGCACCTTGCAGTCACTGATTTGACCACTAACTCTTCTGTATACCAAAGTATTGTAGAGTCAAATGTGACAGCTAAAGCCAAAATTGGGTGATGCAACAGGATATCACATAATTTTGGCTAAAAAAAAGAAAAAAATCATGATGTTGCAATGGCCCAGTAAAAAGTTTAAACCTCATCTGGACTGAAATGCAGTAGCAAGAGAGCTCTGCATGAACAAATGCCCACAAACCTCAATGAATTGAGGCAATGTTGTAAAGAAGAGTGGGCAAAAATAATGTAAGAGACTGAAAAAGTCATACAGAAAACAGTTGCATCAAGTTACTGCTGCTAAAGGTAGTTCTAAAAGCTACTGAATCATGTGCTTAGATTTTTTACAGGACTGCACATACAGATTTGTCTTCACTTCTGATCTTACACTGCTATACATGATACAGTCTTGCAAGCTGTAAATTGATGACATGCAACAGATCTTTTTTAGTATTCATTTGTCACAAAAAAGCTATTTTAACACAATGAACTGAGCAAGCACGGCAAACCTCTTGATAGCTCTGCTCTTTGATCTTTAAATCATTAGAGGAAAATATTTCCTAAAAAGATAAACCAGTCTACTATGGCCTAAATTATGGTAAATAACCTCTATGAGATGTCCCATACTGTAGCTTATCAAGCATGCAAATGGGCCAAGCGCCTCTAGTCTAAATAAAACTCAAAGAGAGTGACACCATCAAACCAATGAAGAGGTCATGGGAGAATTAACACACTATAACAAGACTGTTGTCTGTTCCTGTGCACTGGAATCTATCGCACTAGCATAGACAAAGCAGACGGGATGTATACAATAGGAGGCCATGGGCCAACTGAGCCTCTTCTGTAAGGCGCTGGGCTGCTCTGTCACAATGTGGTGGTCAGTGTGTGGGCAGTATTTTGGGAATGGCTGAGCTATAAAGGCACTGAAGAGTTGCAGGAACATCATGTCCACACAGCAGGGGCAAACACTTGCTACAGTGACATGCACAAGCCCACTTTTACCCTACAAATGTATTCACATGAAATGAAACCTGACACTGCGCACAATAATAAATGACCTTAGGTACAGTTAATCATTATGGTATACACACAGAGGCCTAAAAGTGCCAACTTCTTTGCTCCTCTTCACCACTTCTGAGCCTAATTTATTCTGAGAAACTGCAAACGAGTCCTTGCTTCTTCCACTGTGGACATTTGATGGAGCTGATGCTCAGGTCCAAAATATAACTGTTTCACTTTACTCCAGCACAAACATGGATATGCAGTATGCGTTCATGCATGAAAAGAAACACAAATGCACAGACCAAATTTGTTTGTTTTGGGTTTAAAAAAAAAAAAAAAATCATTTACGTACATGAGTTCTTGCACACAAAAACTCCACACGCCTGCAAACACATAAAAGACATACAGGCAAACTCCTTCATACAAACATCCTCACAGTGATGGTATAAGCAGATGAAAGGGCAGAGAAGAATTATGCGAGTTGGAAAACTGTCCTGCACAGACTCTGGGGGTACATTTTGGAGGGAATACAGCTTTCTAAATGGCCTCTAGACACCATTGCTACTCTATTACTCACTACTTTATGAAGAATTTGATGAGAATTGGATGAAGTGAAGGATGGAGAGAGATGCCGGGTTGGAGCAGGCAGCAAGGGAAAGGTTGGGGAGACAGAGAGAGTATGAGAGAGGACAAAAGTTTCCAGCTTTCTGTGTGGATGACTGTGTTTAACTGTGTTTGTGCATGCATGTGTGCACTTTCTGACGTGCATAGCTGGATGTTTATCTGCACTAGCATGCAAACAAAAAGCCTGGCTGATATGGACTTCCTACGAATGATATGTTTTAGTGTGTGCACTGTTATTTGTATGGGCGTAAAGGTGAAGTTGCCTGAGCTGAAGCAAAGATGTGATATGCTGGGGGAGGTGAGACTGACTAGTTCTCTGAGGGTTGGATGGTGGTGGGGATGGTTGAGGTTCAGTCAGGCCTGCAGGTCTCCTGTGGTGAGTGACCTCATCGCCTGGCCCCTGGCATTGTGGCAGCAGCACAAAGCCATCCAGGGGACAGATAGAATACTACACATGAATGTGGGGGAGGGAGTGGGTGTGACTGTAGAAGAAGACGCGAATGAGTCTGCATGACTGAGAGAGGGAGCAAAACAGGAAGAGAAAAATGTAAAGACAGAGAAAGTAGTGAATTCTGAAAAGGGGGGGAAACAGAAGACCACCAGGCTCTCAGAGAAAACAAGCATGAGGACACACAGAGTGTCAATGAGGGGACCAAAAAGACAGGAAATACAAACACATTCAAACAAACAGACTAAACAGCACACAACACAAACCTGCTAATTTGTTCACGCTGTGTACTGCCCACCATAAAATACAAATCATAGACACAGTCAAACATCCTCACTTTTCTTCACCTGAACACACAAAGAGACACGTCCTCACAATCATGGGAAAAGACACACAAAGTCAATGGGATACTTCCTCAATAGTCCTAAAATCTTGAGAAAAAGAGATGTGTGAGAAGACTCCCACACAGTCATCCACTTAGCCCTTTATTCTACATCCTGTTTACCCTACACTGCCCGGAAGTCTGCTTGGGTCACCTAATACAAGTGTGCATGCCTATAGGCAGACACACATCTCGTATGTTTCCAGTACAACAAGTGTATCTGTCTGAGAAAAAAAAGCAATGAGCCCAATGATTGTTATTGCCTCTTTTATCTCTGTGTGGCAAAAACACCCCCTAGGGGCTGCAATGTGGTAACAACACACTCAGCATCACTGAGTGGATGCTCATGTAGGAACTGTGTAGATGTGTGTCACATTTTAACAAAACACCCGGTGTAATTTTAGAAACGTCTTTCATGTATAACAGATATTAACCCACTGTAGCTCAAAGCCCAATTTCCACATCAGTTCAGCTGAACTATCAGATATGATGATGACAGTTATGATCATCTGATTAGGCCAGACAGTACACTATCTCCTACTGCATCCTCTCCGTTGCTTTGTCCATTCACACAGGCCTTAAATAAACTTCCGCTGGAACACAAGAGGAGACAGAGCTCCCTGAGGCCCTTTTAGTGCCTTTCCCTCCACTGTTGTTTATATGTTTAAGTTTTCTGTCGCTCGCTAATTTATCTGTTAGTTTTTTTCACTTCACACACACACACACACACACACACACACACTGCCCATAGACTAAAGATGTTCCCTGTCCATCAGCAGGGGCTAGTTGGGAAGGTGCAGAGGTCAGGGTTTAAGGGCCAAAGGCCATCTAATGAGTCACTTCATCAACTCATTACTCAACTAGTTAATTTGAGGATTAAAGCAGGCAGGATGAGGTAAGCACCACCTCTATACAACCCTGCTCTCCCCCCATTGTAACCTTAAATTTTAACTGCTATTGTTTTGTTGTTGTGCCTGTAGTGCTTCTTGTGGTTAGAAGTAAACCAGTTTTACATTTGGAGCATCATTTTGAGGGTTTTTTTTAGGTTCTGGTTCTCTACTTATCAGAGATAAAGAGCAGCTTTGCTTGAATTACATTCAGGTCCTGACCTGAGAAGATTTAACAACTCCTGTTACCAGATGGCAATGTTATTTTAAAATACTACAAACCGTGCCAAGTCAGCTAAAGAAATTGGATAAACAGGGTTTCCTCATCCCTGCCAGACTATTTATGTGGATAGTAAGAGAGCGTGGTTTCTACTATGTGTACTGTCCCTGTGAGAGCATTTTGCGGTATGAGGGCATTGCACTAATGGAGGTGGGCAGGAGTAGACAACCTGATGAGTCTATTTGTGTGTGTTTTGTTTGTGTCAAGGGAAATATAAAAGGCGCTCCTGAGATACCCCTTTAAGAACTAATGTGATTTCTCTTAATTGTTGTTCTTATACACAGGAAAGTGGGAGGTCATCAAGGTCGTTTAACCAGGTGTGCAAAAAGAAAAAAAAAAACAAACCCTCAGAAAAACACGCCAACATTAACACATAAATGGCTCATTGCTATCAAAAGGCTAATTTCAAATCTCTTCAGGAGGAAGTGCGATAAGAAAAACTTGATTAAATAGCCAACAGTGCTTTGATTTACTATATTAAAAGACTGCCTCACAATGGGCATTTAGCTGGAGGAAGTGTTGGGAAGATAGGCTGGCAAATGAGGGCACACCTGGCTAAACAGGCTGTATTTACATGCACACTGTACTGGTACATGCATATACAAGTGGTGTAATCTTGAGTGGCTGAGACCATATCCAAATTGGTGCAAAAGAAAGTATGACCCGATTCTCTTATCAAACCTGATATTTTCCTATTTAAACATGTAATCTGAAAAATATTCTAATCTGAGTGCTGTAAATTAGCTGAAACCAAAACATAATAATCAGACATTCTAGATAGTAAGATAAGATGATAGTTTCACTCAATACAGCTCCACCATTGACATGGGCTGGTTTGACTGACTATAATGGGAAACCATACACCTGTTCCTTGCTTATCTTGTGTAATCACATGTCCGTTTATAGGGACGTATCATAATGAGGTCATTATGGTACCTAATGGGTAGCAAATAGAGGGGTCTGACCATGAGCTAGCTGGCAGCAACGTGACAGAGGTTTAGACATTACTGTAGAGACCAGCCAAGGTCAAAGAGATAAGCACATAGAAGATACTCAGTTTTTAATCAGTAACAAAGCATTCCTGACTTTGTACTCCATTCAGACAGGTGTTTTAGATGAATGCTATATGTACAGTGGGGTCAACATTCTCACACTGCATAAAAAAAAATCTGTCATAGCAGCATGTTATTTTACACAAAAAAGGGTTTTTCTCAGAATTAGACCAATGTTAAATCTATATAGACAAGAAAAACCTTGTTAAGTATCATCCAAATTTTAAATATATACAACAAAAATACAAAAGACACTTGTAGATGTTACCACACACCAAACAGAATTTATAAAATAAAATTATAAGGATAGAATCAAGGCAAAAAATGTTTTAACTCATTTTTACTACTATTACTACTACTACTTCTTAATCAGCCCAGCAGCTGGCTTATTTTACAAGTGCTCTTTAAATAACTGTAACTCCTTTACCGTTTGTACTAGAAACAAAAATCAAACGGTTTCAGTAAGAAGAGAAGGCGAGCTTCATGGAGATTTTCAGTGTTTCACGGTAGCACAAAGCATTCTCAAGGCGCTGCTGTGTGAACACAGACAGAAAAATCAGCTGTGCCTACGTGTTACCATGTGTGCTTCGCATTACTTTACCCCTCAATCATTTTGGGCAAGGGAGAAAATTCAAACAGTTCTTGAAAGATGAGAATTGTTTTGTAATTTTACAGCTAAAATTACAAAATAAATCAAGGTTGCCTGTATGACACTTGGGTGATATATGTTTCAAGAATTAGTAGTAGTGTGGAAACCTGTTCTTAGGAGGGGAAAAAGGCAGTGTATTGATGAATCCAGTTTTGATATTTCTGGAATTAACAAAAGGGTAAATGTAAGAAGGCAAACATGAAGGAAAGTGTGAAACACACTGCAAAACAATTCAAGTCAAGGAGTGTTTCTGGGATGTTCAGGAGTTGGACAACTGCACGTGTAACCTGCGATTTGCCAGCGTGGACTCATGGACTTTCCTCTGTAGTCACATGGCCTCAGACGCATGGGGCACTTAAGAAAAGCAAAAGCAAAGCACCCTTGACATGACAATAAGCCCTTTGAAACACTCAAATCTGGCTGTGACAACACACATTTTCAGGTTGTGCAGTTTTCTGAGTCCAAGCAGCTGAAGTGCATGCCGTTATTAAGGTGAAATTTAAACAAGCAGAAATATCTTCAAAACTGTTCCCTGACTTTTGAACAGAACTGTGTGGCTACATTAAAAGATGAGCATAAATATTAAATTTCAATGATGAAAATGCAAGAAAAGTATGTATTTCTCTTTAAATCCCCTATTTAATAAAACAGAAATGTTTTCATGTGTTAAAAGCTGTGAGGCCGCAAAACCTGTTATGGCTCCTTTTCCAGGCATCTGAGGAAAGATGGACTGCATGCACCGCACAAACACATGGCTGGTGCAGCTCAAAAACTTTGAGGTCATGAAGTCTGACATATGGAATGGCGTGTTAATCAAAGAGTCCATGCTCCCAGCTGGAGCAGACACACTGGGAGAACATTCTCACATGCATGCTGGAGAATGCACTTGTAACACGTGTGTGTGACTGTCCATGTGTCTGTGTGTGTGTGTGTGTGTGTGTGTGTGTGTGTGTGTGTGTGTTTGCTTACCCTGGCACTACTTTCCAACTTTCTATGTAGTTTATTTAAAGAATTACTTGTGTGTAAAATCTAAAATAATATATTAATACTAAATTCAGTTAGATGATCGTACTAAACATGGCTAAAGTTTCAAATAATGAGGTCAAACAATGTATAAGTAATTCCCTTTAAGCCAAAAGCTCAAGCTTCCCTCTAAACTTTTAGTTTCTGACTATTTTTTTTTTAAATGGTGATAATGATGATTTTCTTTACACTGTCAAAGAGGGAAATATCTTTAATATGGTCAGTTCCATGAAGACAGCAGTCTTGTGCACATACTGTTAAAATCTTCAGTTTGAGAGTGGCAGCCAATCAGAAGAATGGGGGTATGGCATTTAGGAGCTATAACAGGTTGTTTCAGACAGAGGAGGATCAAGACTTTGTATAGTATAAATAAGGATTATTATGTACTGTGAATCATGCAAAGTCCTAAAAAACAAAAAAAAAAACAAAAAAAAAAAAAAACCTATTTCATGATTGTAGAGCAGTAAGAGCAAAAAGAGCCAATGACATGTCTCTTCCCCTTTAATGCTCCAGTCTTTCCTTTTCTCCCTTTACATGTGGTCGGGTAGCTCTGCACTTCAGCAATTTTAAAACCAGAATGTCAGTGATGTAGTAGCTCATCTGGCTCATGATCTGTCATAATTCACAGGTTATTGCCTGGAAAACAACAAATGTGATCTTAACCTTGAGCACAGCTTTGACTAAACACCCATTAGGTAATCCACTGTGTGCAAGTTTGATTAAATCCTGTAGGAGGAGAAGCAATTTGTCTGAATTATGGACGGATGTCTCATTGGTCCTTCTGCCGGACAAGCTGAAAAGAGACAAGACAAATATCTTTTCTCTTGCCATTCCTCATGAATACCCCTGAACAGCAGACACACAAACACGCATTACCCTGACATCTTCAAAAAGCTTGGAATGAAAGCTAAGGAAGCAGACATTTACAAAACAGGATATGACCAGAGTGCCGACCACAACCTGGCTCAGTTTCAGTTTAAGTAATATTTTTCTTATCCCAAGATGCCCTCCTGGATCATTGTCCTCCTGTCTGGCTCATTCCTGTAATTATACAGACCCATCTCAACCCCAGCCGAAAACAAATAGACTAGCTTCACTGGTGGAAAAAAAAAAAACTGAAAACACATGAGCTATAATGCTTATAAATTTAATACAATCAGATAACCTTTATCTTAATCTGTGTGCATAAGTAGACATATGCTTCTAGTCTATTCAGTAATATATAATCTGAGAAAAGTCAGAAAGTGGCATGATATATGATCATTAACTAAACCCTGATGTTTTAATGCATACAGCAGACACAAAACACATTTTTCACTGTTTCTGGCTACACTCTGTAAAATGAAATGGAAAAGACATTTTTTTTTAAAAAGCACCATATGTGTGCTTAACTGCTATAGAGACAATCATTTTAAAAGGAAACAAGGGAATAAGAAGTATCAGGCATAAAACAGCCCTGTCTACAAGTGTCTGTTACTCAGCTTATTAAAAGTGACGTGCTTACAGGGCTCAGCACAGTCTCACTGAATTTCTAGAACGTTATATGAGACAGATAATGGATGAGAGACAGGATGAAGGAGGACAAGACAACAAGGGGAAAATTGGCCGCAAAAAAGCGATGAAAGAAAAAAGAGCACTGGAGAGAGCAGCGAAAAACAAAGAGGGCTTCATTGTTTTTGGTTTTACTCATTACTGAAGGGGATGATAGCATAATATAGTGCTAATGGGGGAACAAATTGTGTGGTGTTCGGCTTACATAACTGCTGAGTGACTAATCACACAAGTTGTTTCCTTGACACACACACACACACACACACACACACACAGACAGAGCTATCAGCACTTCTTTTTTTCTCTCCGCTCTGTGCCGCTCACACACTCACCTCAAACAAAAAGGTAACTTCAGGAAATTATTGCACAAAATAAAATAAAATAAAACACTTAAGATCAAGAAAATAATTGTAAAAAAATGAAAGGAAAAAAAACCATTTCAAATGAATAGCCCTCGCTGTAATATTACACGACCTGATACATCGTGATGATGAGAAATACACCCTCAGGTCAAAAACAGACACATAACTTCAGCATTTGTATATTTCCCCAATCTTCTTACCCCATGAGACCATATGTGCATGAATGGCTGAATGTCTGATAAACCAAATGGACAGCTGTTTGCAGAACGAAAGGAGAGCTAGAAAGACAGAGTGAGAGGCAGAGAGGGGGCGATGTAGTCGGACTCCATCTGCTAATCTACGTCAGTCCAAGGCAGTTCTGGCACATCAAGCGAGGGTGATGTACTTTACTGTCACTCCATCAATGCCAACAACACAAGGCACAAACAAGCAAAAAATATTCTTCACTCTGAAGTTCAGTTTAACTTGATTTTATGCTTTGATGCCTGTTTGTAAAGGAATATACAGTGTTCTGGTAGATGATTGAGGATGAGCTCAAAGATTTGGCACGATTTTATGACAAACCTTACCAATGAGAACTTGTAGTGTATGCTAAAGTGACCGGGTCATGTGTGCAGGCCTTCTGCTTGCTTTGCGCAGCGTTTCATTAATGCTGCAAGACCACATTGGGCATAGATCAACACATTTCTGTCAGCGGCACTCCAGGCACAACAACCGCAATGCAACTGCAATGCGACCAAGCCACCAGCCAGCGGTCCAGCATCATTAGCTGTAAGTGAAGAGTGAGGAAGAGCAGAATTGAGGAATGGACATTGTAGAAGCAACTAGGATAGAAAGACAAAACCAGCTAACTGCCATGTCCTTGCAAAATCTAGCAAATCCAACAAGGTTTTCACTAACCGAGACACTGCTGCATATTCACCCACAAATCCCACAACAACAAATTCCTGTGTGCACAGCATTAATGGTTTAAGCTTGCTGTGTATATTGAGACAGCAAACATGACAGCCAGTCAAATAAATTCTGCATCATGCATGGTTTCATGGGCTGATGACAATGCCATTGCATTGCTTTGCATGGAAAGAGGCCTTAAGTATATTAAAACCTGATGGGTATGGTCTGCTGCCAGATATTTCTTTTCTGTTGTAACGTTAATCTGCCACATCAGCCACCCATGGGCATGGTTTTTCAAACTGTCCACTTCCATCACATGTTGCGCCCGCCTCGAGGCTCCTTCGGAGTCACTGACGTGCAATCAGAGGTCTGTGTGCCTGTGCCAAGGCAGCATGGTAAATTGTCAGCTGACGAAAGAGTGGAAAAACTGTGTTTTGGGTTTGGCCTGTGCTCTCTTTAGTCAACAGGAAAGCTTCGGTGTTTCCTCTTCATGGGACATAATGGATTCTCCCCGCCAATGAAACACTATTCCTCCTGGCGAGTCTGCCCGCCGGCCACCTGAAACCCTTTCCCACAACACCCCATTCCCTGTCTGAGCCAAACTCAGCTATCACTCCAGATATGGGACAGATGGAAGGATGGTGAGAGGGCGTCTGAAGAGAGGGGGAAATGGGAAATAACACTGAGTAGGAGCAGATGGTAAAAAAATAAAATGGGGGGAGACAGAAGAAAACTGGCATCTTTCTTTTTCTTTAAGACAACTATGGAGAATCGTTGATTACTGAGCGCTGTGTCTGTGCAACTCCACCCATATCTGAATACGCAACATGATACTGATACTCATGTCAGTTACCATGGCAACCGACAACACAATGAAACAGCCTACACAGGCACATCCAGTCGCCCCTTAACCACCCATAACGGCACCCCCTTCTCTTCCACATCTGTCCATGTTCCGCTGTTTGGGTGATGAGATGCAGACAACACTGGCACATAGTGGCCACAAGGGCATAAGACCCGACTGAAACAATGGCCTCTTTATGATTTTATCAGCTTAAAAACAAGCATTCAGACCTCAAGCACACATCTGGGTCGCTGGAATCACATGTTGGGCAAACGGAAAGACTTTGTACCTTCTCTCATTGTCATCCAGGTGAGCAAAGAGGACATTCTTGGAGATGGCCTTGGCCAAGGCAGTCATGGTCTTGTAGTCTTTTGGAATCACCTGTGAAGGCAAAAGAAACAGGCAGCAGATTAATGTGTGCTATAACAACACCATGCAGGTGGACACATGAAAAGAAACCAGCACAAACAAAAAGCAGATCCCACTTCAAAAGCTCAGTAAATTAAGTGATTAAAGACCAGAGTGCTGGCAAACTCTGAAAGGAATATCCCACACGTGCATCTGTGTATTTTTGGGGAAGCCCATCTGTTCAAGGATTGCACTGAAAATGTAAAAATTTACCAAAGCCCTGAACTCATTCATAAAAAATGCATTTTCATGTCCCAGACTCTGTGGTGTGTGTGTTCGCAAAAGTCTGGAGCCACAACAAAGCAGCTGGAGAGAGAAGTCCTTCTTTATAGTTCTCTTCTAGGATGCCTCCTAATGCTCATTTAACTGTAGAGCATAAATGGTGAAAAGTAAGACAAAAAGACAATTTTTCTTATATAAATATGAGGGAGTGTTGTGTGTGTGTGTGTGTGTGTGTGTGTGTGTGTGTGTGTGTCCCTCTTGTCGTGGGAGAGAGGAGGGGGTAAGCTGTAATTAAGTTAATGCAACAGATGTCTCCACATGAAGACAGCCGCACTGTGCTGTTCACAATATGCACACAAATACGCACAGAACCACATCACACACAAACTAAAAAGTACCCAAATTTTAGAACTAGAACTGGCTACTTAGTGGGCAGAAAGAGAAACAGGCTGGTCAGGTCTGGAAAATGCAGTTGGAAGTGGACACCGATTTTAGGTCAGCCTACGATCCATCTCCAGCTCCGTCACCCAGAAGATCATCCAGTGTCACGGCACACAGCCTGTTACCAGTTGGCTGGATCCATTTGCAGTCCAAAAGCTTAACTGCCTTAACATTTCGAAGGTAATGGAAAAAAATGATCATTCAGTCCTAGCAAACAATTTAGGTAAAGGCAGATAGAAGATGGATCTCTGGTGTTCAGTCATTTACACCTGCAAGCAATTATCAGCTACAAACACAAAAACACCTTCCTCCTTCAGATCCGTTTGATTTTTCTTTTTAACAAAATCAACATGGACTGTGATGTTAGCGGTGAAACATGCAATTCAATTCTCATAACACAATCTCCAGGCCAAGTTGGCAGACCTTATAATTTGTTAAGAATGATATCACACAAAAACAATTTTAATCAGATGAGCACGGTTCACTAACTGACTTTGTCTAATAAATCAGCTGTTACTTTTTACAGTGGAATACTGATAGAAATAATTATGTAGGAATATATAAGCATGTATTGCAGGCTTTGAGTCTATGTGTGTTTGAGGTTGTGTGTATGGTATCTTACTGCACATAAATGACCAGAAGAAATACACAAAAATATACCAATTCACTTTTCTATGGTGGATCTGATGTGTTAGGCTAAGTTTTAATGGCACAAAGTCTTTTTTTTGTTTTGTTTTTTTGTACATGCTGCTGATGTGGATTTGATGTGATGTGGATGTGTAAAGAAAATGAGGCTGGAGATGGAGGCAGGCTTTTTGCCATGACACATGTCTGTAGAGTCTGGTAGAGACCTCAGAGCCGTGTGTGGGTGTGTGCACACACCTGATACACACACACACACACACGGACGCACACACACACACACACACACACACTGCATGCTCCATTGGGCATGCAATTACAGTGTGGTGATGGGGGCTCGTGCCGTTATGTCATTACCCAGCAATTATTGGCGTGTCAAGTTAATTACAACTGAACAAGCATGGTAAAGTTACACCATTTAAAGTGTGTATGTGTATGTGTGTCTCTGTGTGTAACGGTGTGTGGGTGTGTGTGTCTCTGTGTGTAACGGTGAGTTACAGTTTCTGGCACAAGAGCATCCTTTCTTCCAGCTTCAATAAATAATGGAATGGATACATGGCAGTTTGTAAGAAGGCTGTTAACGTGAACTCTTGTTGTCCACAAAGAGCAAACAAAACTACCGAACTTTCTCTTCCTCTTTACCTGTTAATCACACTGTGTTAACCAGTGATACAAAGTAAATCTAAGTATTAATCAAGTCTATTTTTTGCATAATCTCTGTAAAAAGATATGTGCATATTCATATGCAGGCAAGACCTTTCTGGTTCCCGCTTCCATTCTCAGTTATTTTAACCAGTCGTGCATGAGCAAGTTTTGATTGCACGCAGATGAACAGTCCGTGTGGGGAGCGAAAAATTCAGTAGTGGTGAAATGTGATTCCAAAACCATCAGCTATCATCTGAAGAAGATTTTGACTTTTAGATTTATTAGCATTTACGAAAAAAGGAAAAATCTTGTCCCAGATATCCACCTGCTGCATTAACCCAGATTTCTGTATGAATGTTAATATACTTAAGGTGCTATAAAGTCTGGGTACTAAGCATCTGTACTGATGTAGATGACTCACACACCGAGTATTTTGTTGCAAATAAATTAACTCATGTCCAAGTCTCTTCACTAATGTTTGTAAAATTGCACTGTTTAGCCTCTTTCACACTAGTGAAATGTTCTATTTCTTGGCGAGCATTAAATGAATGAAAATAAAAAACTTCAATGTTATTGATTACACTAGTGTGTATTAAAAAATAATAATAAACCCCACCTAACCTTAATTCTTGATTCCTGCTACATCTGACTGAACAGTATTCATTGTTCTTTTGTTTTTACTCTATCATAGCATTATAGTTTAATGTGATGTTTTGATTCTGCATAGAAAACATAGAAAACTAAACAGATTTAAGTAAACCGGTTGTATTCTACATAACCGCTGCCAACTGTGTGCAAACCTGTTAATGACTTTGTATAAAATAGCACACGGCTTCTTTATGCATTAGATGTTGGTCTCCACAATCAGATGTTAATGTATGTATCTGTCATAAGGCTGACCTTGCGCACATAGCTGACAGCGTCCTCCTCGGTGTAAACCTCGGCACTGACACCGCCCCTGCGGCGGCGGGCCTTGACAACAGGGTTGGGTGGTGGGGGAGAAACTTCATCGTCATGTGAGTCTGACTGGCTGTTAGATTTCTGGCGTGCCATGATCTGCTTGCATTCTTCCTGCAAAAAGCAAAGGACAAGATTTTTTGAGCTGCAAGCAAAAAGAGAGGGAGATAAACGGACAAGGCTATTTAAATTTTTTTTTTTTTTTTTAATGCTGGTTTTTCCAAAAGGAGTACCCAAGACAAATTCTTTAATGTGTAAAAAAATGTTCATAGTAACACACCAAATACTATTACTAGTGGCACAAGGCTACAGTAACTTCAAGAAAGACAAACAAGATAATCTTAAAGCATTTGTTATTCTTTTCAAAACAATCACATGAGAGAGAGCTGACAAACCACCATTTTAACAAAGCATCATGTGGAATTTTAGGTCAGACACTGTAAGAGAATAAACATCAACATGTCCTACTCCTGGATGGACATCTGGTTGCCATGGTATGATGAAAGGGATCAAATATTAATATTGGCAGAACTGACCATGTGGCACGAAGAAGGCTCAACCAGGTACTGTCCTCCTTTCAGATAATGAACAACAAGGAATACAGACATCAAAGAGGGACACAGGATGCCTCCGGCTGGCTGTTCTTTTAACTGCTGAACACTCTGCAGGTGATGAATTATTGATTGCAAACTTGACTAACACGTTAGCATAAGTACACAATCAAACCACTGAACGCTTGTTAGTATGTGAGACTGCTTCGAGACGAAATGGGAAAACAATTTGTGCAAAGGTAGCAAAAATCCACTGCTTTGTTCGTTCCTGCACAGACACTGACAATGGCTGGTGTGAATCTGTGAATTTTCGTGCATTAATGCACTTAGTAGCACAGTGAAGAACTGAGCTGACAGCAGTATTATTCACCACCCATGTTTTGGTGCAGTAACAGTATCTATGACACATTTTTTGGTTTTTTTATACTTGGGGATTTCTTCTGATTGCCAGTTGAGTGCATTGCCACTGTGCAGTCAGAAATAAACAAAGATGTCTTAGAGAGACAAGATTCCAGACAGGCAAACGTGGCAAGAAGTGGCACTCTCACACTGCAGTACAGAAACACCAGACAGACAAGATATAAACAGAAAGAGAACTGCTGTAAGAACAGATTTTTAAGAGCGTCGGTGGTCTCTCTTCCAAGCCTAATTTGTAATCGTGTTGAGCAAAACATGACCTGATTCAATCACCCAACAAAAATGGAAATTTAAAGCGACATTTGATTCAATTTTTTGCTTTTCGAGGACTTCGGTAAAAGTAGAATTTTGCACTTTTCACTTTAGTGCACTGTAATGTGCATTTTTGACTATTATCTGATGTTTAACAGATGAAATGATTACTTCCTCTTTTTTTTTTTTTTTTTTTTTTATTGCAAAACTTA
>VUQG01005853.1:5335-19209 GCA_015106755.1 Etia nguti | reverse complement strand
TAGGAGAACGCCTTCAGAAGTGGTGACAGGGCCCTGTACAAGCAGGCCAGGAACACACTGACCAAGGAGATCAAAGCAGCTAAAAGTATTGTTTACACAGCTTGTGTAGGTTTGTGTATGTATGTGTATGCATGTGTAGCTGTATATATCCACACGCGCGTGTGTGCATGTGTGTGTGTGTGTGTGTGTGTGTGTGAATTGTGCTGCTTACATTGTTGAGATATACAATGCTGTGCTTGAGAGTCACCATCTACCGGAACCAAATTCCTTGTATGTGTCTGTGCATATACACGGCCAATAAACACGATTCTGATTCTGACATACTAGTACTTTTGGCTACTCCCCAGACGGATGTATCTGTGTTTGATTTGGCACAAATTCTTCACTGAATTTTTCTGATCCAGGCTGCCAAGAGTGAGCTCCTGCAATCAAACTGGGGATCTTTGCACATAAAGCAAACATGTGGAGCACTAAAACCCCTGACCCAGCTCCATCTGAGTCCCATCTATACACAAACACAATCTGTCTAACATATTAATGGCTTTTCATCTGAAGTGAACAAGTAAGTACAATTCTCGGTCAATTTTTTCAGTATGACTGTAAGTGTGACTAGAATTGCTCCACCCATAAAGAAATCTCAACTGACAACGTTTTTGGGTGTTCATAATAACATCAGTGCGTGTCGTACAAAGATTACCCCAAGAGCACAGCAGCATTCCCAAAAGAAGTGAAACAAATCTAAGCATAACAGCACAACACTTTTAAAAAAATGTACAGTGTGACAAATACTGGAAAAAAAAAATGTGTTAAGTACACTGTGCTGTGTTTCTAAGAAAAATCATAACACAACATCTTGACCTAAGATGTCCTAGTGGACTTTGGGTTGATGCAACAAGGCAGTGGCTCAGAATATACAAACAAACTGAGAGTGTGTTGCTGAATAACTCCAAAAGGGCTCAAGGGAACCCAGCTATGAGCTGAAACAGGGAAGGAAAGCATAAAACTCACGACTAGCATTAAGTCTTAACTTCTTAAGTTCAAGAGTTTCCTTTTGTGTTAAAAGCTGACATGAAAGTGTGCTGTGCAAAACGGACAACCGCTTAACAGATGAAGGTCTTTTAAGCATTTACAGTTAATACAATGCAGAATTAACACTCAAGAAACACCGTGAAGGTTTTTTGTATTAAATCAACACTTTTGAAGTTAAAGATTGGCTGACTTACTTAATTGATTAACTATGAGCAGTGCAAATAATATTCTACACCGGTCTTAGCGTTATAAATTTAACACTAAGTAGTGCTGATTTTCTAACATTGAAAAATCAACATTGGCATTTCTGATGTATACCTTTTTTAGGAAAAGGGAAAGACATAAATCTCTTTGCATTTAAATGATTTGATTGGCATGGAGACGTGCATACCTGCGGACACCACAAAAAACGCGGAGAGAAGAAAAAAACGCATGATTCATCCACGGGTGGACTGCTGTTCGAGGTAATCTGTACTTCCCAGCGTGTGATTGATAATCTGTGTTAGTCTGCTGTCCTAATCAGCTCCTTCTGACGACACTTTGTGATGCTACATTTTCGAGAGCTCTGTAACTTCTGTGCGCCACGATCCAAGTCACTCCACTTAAACCTCTTGTTATTGGGAAATGAAAGTAAGTCCTCTCCGGAATACCGTCACACTACGCCTATAAAAGGAAATCAATAACTAATGCGGTGAAAGTCTCGCCACCTACTGAGGACAAAGAATATTAAAACACTCGTGGGTTTGGACACTAGAGACTTGCAGCATAAATGTATCCAACACAATCTTATTTGAAATGGGTGATGTTGTAGTTGTTATTGTAAATGTTCTGACTGACATGTAAGCGAGCGCGCACCAACACACACACACACACGCTCCCCCCGCCCGCTCCCACCAATCCAAACACATCCTCCAGCCTCACGCCGTGGACACAGAGAGGGATCAGCAGGATCGGGACAATAGCATCCGCCACTGCGTCGACGCATATTACGACGATTCTCTTCGTGGAAACGGACAAATCGGGAACATAACGGCGCTGCTGGACACCGGGAGGACGGTATGGGGGAGCACGCGGCGTTTCTGCTGTTACTCGTGGCGACCTTGACGCTTTCATCCGAGGTGAGTTTAGCGGAGAAACCGCAGCCTGTGGCGGCTAACTGTTACCTGGGCCGGATTCTTATGCCACCGTGGCTGTCAAACACTAACCCCGACACCCCCTCTCCATACACACACCGTGTTAAATCTGCATAACGACTATTAAAAAATAACATATGCAGATTAGATGGAGTCATAACAACACGGCGTGGCTGCTAATAGATGACATAAGAGCTATTAGAAGGTGCTGCTGCCAAAGATAACGTGATTTAAGGGCTTGTGAGCGGCCCACACCGCCTTTAATCCTATAAATGGATGTCCTCTGTTTCTAACAGAGGTGAAAATATGCCCTGTGAATCCACCTTAATCGCAGACCTGCAGTGTACACACACAGAGTCGCTGCGCAAAATAAACCACCAAACCAGGAATGTCAGCAATGCTACCGCGGCCTACCGTTAGATGTCAGTGGTCTGTATCTTGGCCCTGTCATGTCGGATGTTATTAGTCACGGAGTGTTGTTTTTTTTATATTATTATTCTACTACTCATTAATGTTTAATCTTACGTTAGGAAAAGTATTAAAAGTTTAACGGCTACGCTTTTCGCCCGGTTATAGCACCGAGAAGGATGTAGGGAGCTAACGGTGGCTAGCTTTTTCTAGAAAATGACAACACAGCTGTAAATGTCAGGTCCACTGTTAAATACCTGGACGATTTAAACCCAGTACCCTTCCAGAAAAACAAAAGGGTTTAACATGTATGTAAATAACCAAGCTGTGTCCGGTGACACCACCCTGCGGTGCTTTTATTTATTTATTTTTATATAGCATTGCTAATGTGGCGCTGGGCCGCCCGGTCCAGCGGAGCTGCTGGGCGGTGAAACTGCTGAGGAGAATGGAAAAAGGATGCAGCCTTATTAGCTTCACACAAGCAAGATGGCGCCTTGAGCTTGGTGCTCCTCTGATGGACCACAGAGGAATATGTTGCTCAGGACCAGCTGCAAAAAAAGGATGAATGGGCACCTGTAAATCAATTAGTGCATTTTTCCTCATTGTCACGTTACGTTCACGGCCACAAATAAGTTGTGAAGGGGCTTATTTTTCACACTGCAGTCTCACCAGCTCCTGTAAAGTAAAAAATGTCTCCACAGCAAAATTATGCGGTACACACTATTGACACCATACCCGTGTCTGTCGTGACACTTGAGCTGCATTTGTTTTGTAACGGTGAACTCAGCACTGTGCTGCCTTTAGTTTTACGCACTAAGCCTCCGGCAATATAGAGATTATAATTTTCCACGAGGTTTGCCAAGATAAGCATACAGAGGTTTGCTTTATTCTCCTTACCAGTTTAGTTTACTCCAGCACCCACAAACCTATTGTGCTGTAGTGATTTCACTTTCTCTCTTTTTGTTTTATTGTTTTGTTTTGTTTTGTCGTAATGCGATATACAAGCACTGCAGCACCAAAATACAGAAAGTCATTTTAGAGTAATCTTGGAGTGGTTTACTTGTAACATGCAGCTTAATGAAAAACTGGCTGAGGCTTTAATATGAAAAAAGGCAGTGTCACTTTGAAAGACATAAATAAGTAATGGAGTATATGGTAGTGCTGTGATAATGCAAATTTGATATCAATATGATACCAAGTAAATGCAGGGCCAGTATTGCCCATGCCTGTACTTTTAACCAGGGAAGGCAGTGTGTTATGATTTATGATCTAAAGCATCATCAATCTGCAAAGTATGAACACATTTTGATGACCACTAAATCATTTTGATTTTCACCCCTATCAGCTTTTCATGTATTTTGAGACTGCTTTTTTTGGGGGGGGGAGACCTGGAATGCAAATGTTCCCCTCTTTGAAGTGCTTTGGGTCAGTTTCTGTTGTTTCAGTGTGCTATAGGCTGCAATAAAGTAAATGTGACAGTCAACACAAAAAGGTTTAGACATTTTTTATAATGCATGTTTGAGCTTTATTTTTACGTTTCCAAAAGAAAATATTTTTTAACACAATTCAGTGGGCTATATACTGAACTCGGAGGGTAGAAACAAAGTATCGATCCTATCGCGCTAGTCTCCATCCAATACTAGTACCAGTGTTAGTATTGATGCTATAGATATTTGGAGCTACCCACCTCTAGTATATGGGGTGAACAGCTGTAAGCGGAATGATGTACACTTCAGCAGATGTTAAACCACACACACATCTTCAGTTGATATGCCAACTGTCATATTCTGTAATCTGTGACACACTCATACACACGCACAGAAATCACTTCTGGTGTGCTGCTGTGTGCCCCCCCTCCCAGATTAGAAAAAGATGTAATTACAAATATAAATAAGTGAGTAATTGGGTAACATCAGGCAGACCAGCTACTAGAAACAATAGGTTATGACATGCATATTCACAGGAGTCTAATTTTGTGCAGTTATTCGCAGGCGAACGCATCATCATGTCAGAATTAGTCATTTAATAATTGGCAACAGATGTCTCGGAGGCTAGCGTTTTGTCAGTGTGCACCATCGGCTTTTTTGTGTTATCTGCTAGAAGATCGAGGCCCCACAAATGCAAAAACACATCGAGACTTCCGCCAATTGTGTCCCAAACAAAAAGGAGGAAAAAATATGCTGATAGCAGTATCCTATTAAATCGACTGCCAAACCCGGTTCTCTGGAAAGACATTCTTTATACCTTATGTGGGGTTTTTTTCTTACCTGGAATTTAATACCTTGTAGATTACTTTTATTTTCCTTTCCTAACACTCCCATTGTACTTTACCTGATGGAGGCATGGAGTAAAGCCAGACTTGACAGACAGACTAAGAAAACAGCAAATGTGCTGCCCTGTACCTACAACAGAGACTCTCTGGCATCTTGGCTCAAAGGGATAAAACTATGGATTTTTCCCTAGTTCTAGGGCAGTAGTATTGTTGAGGAATTTAAAAGCATTCATCTTTATGACTTACTAATCTCACGACTTTATATTTGAAGTATGCAGTAGAATGACTTCAGAGGAACTTGGTACATATAAGCTGCATGATGAGATATTTATGGATAAGCTATACTTTAGGGAGTTTGGCACTTTTCATTATTGTTCTCTTTTTATACTTTTTCTCTGTCCAGGTGCCGGATGATGACTCGGTGGGTTTGCTAACCGAGCCCCAGGTGGCCATGTTCTGCGGGAAGCTCAACATGCACATCAATGTGCAGAGCGGCAAATGGGAGTCCGATCCTTCCGGTACCAAGAGCTGCATTGGCACCAAGGAGGGCATCCTGCAGTACTGCCAGGAGGTATTTATACCGAGCAAACAGCACTGCAGAGACCGAGAGAGAGAGAGAGTTATGAGGTAGTGCAGTAATAACATTCAAATCTCCCATGTTTGCACAGGTGTACCCAGAGCTGCAGATTACAAATGTTGTGGAGGCCAACCAGCCTGTCAGTATCTCCAACTGGTGCAAGAAAGGCCGCAGGCAATGCCGCAGTCACGCACATATCGTGGTGCCATACCGCTGTCTGGGTGAGCTGTTTTAGTGGTTTTGTTACCGAGTGTGTTTATGCATGGTTGCATCTTTAAAAACATACAATACATGCAAATTTAAAAAGGTGTATTTCTGTTGCAGTAGGAGAGTTTGTGAGCGATGCCCTGCTCGTTCCCGACAAGTGTAACTTTCTGCACCAGGAGCGTATGGATCAATGCGAGAGCCACCTGTACTGGCACACTGTAGCCAAAGAGGTGAGGATGGTGGCTTTTTGTGTCTGTTTGCTTCCCTCGTTGTCCATCAGGTTCTGTGGTAGCGCCACTGTATGACTCAGTGCTGTCAGCCTTCTCTAGCACTTTCTTCTGAGTTATTCTTGTCCTTTTCTGGGCCATTTATATTCAGTAAGCCATAGTTCAGGTTTCTGGGTTTGCCGCAATTAGCTCTCATAAGGATTAAACCGATTGAACATTATGCTGTTTGATTTTGGATGCTGTGTGCTGTTAAAATTAGTACTGCGGAGACCGCTCCATGAATCTCCACGACTACGGGATGCTGCTGCCGTGTGGTATAGACCGTTTTCGAGGGGTGGAGTTTGTGTGCTGCCCGGCCTGGGCTGAACGGGAGTCAGACAGCGCACAGCTTGAGGGGGAGGAATCCGATGTGTGGTGGGGCGGAGCTGAGAGCGAATACTCTGATAACAGGTACAATCACATATGGACCTTCACCCGTTTCTGTGCACGCCTGTCGATACAAAGGCTGAACCAACCGTTCTGTCCGCAGCATGACCCGCCCAACGGACACACAGCTGGCCGCCAGGGAGGATGACGAGGATGTGGACGAAGAGGTGGAAACTTTTGAAAGGGATGACAATGGAGATGGAGATGAAGATGACGAGGAAGTCAATATGGCGGATGACCGAGATGGTGATGAGCCCAACGCTAACATCGCCATGACAACAACGACAACCACCACCACTGAGTCAGTTGAAGAGGTCGTTAGAGGTGAGAAATGAAGCAGTTCTGCCCTCTTCTCACTCTTTAAGTTTTTTGTTTCTTTGTTTGTTTTTTTGTTTATGGTTTGGTTTCCATCATGTGTCGCTATGTTGAGTTACTTCTGTCTCCCATAAAATTCCAAACCTCACCTTTTGCATTCACGTTTAATTTGCCTATGTGTACATGTCTCAGCGGTTTGTTGGGCTCGTGCTGAGTCAGGCCCATGTCACGCCATGCTGGAGCGTTGGTACTTCGTGCCTGAGACGGGCCGCTGCGCCCCCTTCTTGTTTGGGGGCTGTGGGGGCAACAGGAATAACTTTGAGTCGGAGGAGTACTGCCTCGCTGTCTGCAGCAGCTCGTGTAAGTCCCGGGATTGAAGCTACAGCCTGAAGTGTCCACATCAGGAGCCTGATTCCTGTCCTCAGGCTGCCCCAGACTGTTTCTCTGGCTCGCTCGTTCTTTCTGTCTCTCACTGACCTTACCGTCTGAGGTCTCTTAACCTTCCAGAACACTGACAACTGGCTGTAGTTTCATTCATTTCATCATTTTTTCCATCAAGATAGAAACTGTATTTTTGAATTGAAAAGCAAAAGTAGAGACAAGGAAAAAAAAAGAGGGCCACAAAATTACAAGGCTGTGAGCAAACCTAGTTCAAAAGGACCAAATCATTGTTAGTTCTACCTGAAGAGAAAAATCTTTAAAAAGTCAAAAGTGAAAACGTGGCACACATGCAGTGTTCCAAATAAATGCTGACAGTCTGTGGAATATTGCTCTTTTTCTTTTTTAAGGTAAAAAGAGAAAACCCCCTAACTCTATTCACAGGCGAGTCGGCTTATGCTTGGCCAACAGGCTAAAAACAGAGAGATAGGGCCGGCCTGATGACTTTTCCACTAAGATAAGATGTGGGTATTCAGGGTTAAAGTTAAAAACTGGCCTTTGTTAGTGGTACCTTTTTTAGAGACTTCAAAGGGCAAAAATAAATAATGTCCTAAGGCTTACACTTTGTGATAGACTTCACTGTAGCACACCCAGTTCAAACACAGTGTTATACAAACATGTGGGGTTTTTCGCCTAAGAAAGTGCAGGCAGAAATATTTACATAGTTTTCAATAACATTCTTGTGTGTTCTTAACAGGTGTAGCTTACACAATCGCGTACTCACCCTGTGGTAGCTCGATGTTGAAATACAGCCATGCTGACGCTAACAACAGATAATGTGGCATGCAGAGTTTTTTGAAATCCTAATTTCCTAGTTAGTTTTAATGTGTGAAATCCTACAAATAAAACAAATTTGCATTGAAAAATGCCTTTAATGTTATACAAGTAATGTTGTTAACATGTTAGCAGGCTTCACACATCTGTGATTTCACTGCTTCTTTGCAATTCAGGTACCTCTTTATGAGAACTCCCTTGTAAGTCAAACCCACATTAATGTGATAACAATTAATTTAATTATTTAAATAGACTGATTATTCCCTGAAACCTCTGGACACTGTGGGTTTAAGCAAATTATTAAAAGAGGATTAATCCTGCTTAATTAGAATGATAAATGAGGGATTAGATTAAGATAAACTACAGTTTTATTAGTGTGTGACTCGGTGCCAGCAGTGTGGGGTTTTTTTGTTGTTGTTGTTTTTAATCCTTCTGGCCAGCGGGAGAGTTTCTATGGCGCAGAGTGGCCATGACACAGTCGTTCACCTTCAAACCATTTAATCACTCATTAAATCATTTCTAACCAGCACCGCCGTAGTAACAGCGTGAAGACTCAACGGTGAATGTCCCTTTGTGTCTGCATGCGTTTCTATACCCATGTGTGTCTGCATGCTTCTCACTGCAGTGTGCGTTTGTAAAAAAACAAAAAAATTGTGTCTGCAGCTCTGTAGTAGTGAAGATTCCATCGGTGTGTCTTAACCAGATGAGTGTGTTGGTGGTGTGTGTGGAAAAAGGGAGTGCACTCTTTTAAATTTAATGGGCTGTTTTGCCGTTTTCTCACAGCGAACTCATCAGCAATACAGTCTGCCCTCATCCTGACTCAGCAGTTCTTATCTCCATGGTCCCACATTAAACAGACAGAGACACACAAACGCACATAAACTGTGGTAAACACATCACTTTCTGTCCCCTGATAACTTGCTTGTCTCTTATGTAAATATTTACGTAGAATTTCAGTTAATTTTCTGTGTGTACCTAATCTCTGAAGTCCTTAACCCACCCTTTCATCAAACAAGTGGAATCGTTTATGACTGAATGCATTGTGGGTTTCCAGCCGACCGATTTCAGTGTTTTTCCTGCATTTACACTTCGTGCGTCCTCTTCACTGCCATCTGTTTATCTCTGTTCTGCGCCTCGCTCTGCTTTCAACTGCTCTGTGTTTGATTCCCCTCTCCCTGGACTCTCATCCAGTGCCAACAATGGCCCCTAGTCCTCCAGACGCCGTGGATCGCTACCTGGAATCACCCGGTGACGACAGCGAACACACAGACTTCCAGAAGGCCAAAGAAAGCCTGGAGGCCAAACACCGTGAAAAGATGTCCCAGGTGTGTGTTTGTGCGTTTTCTTATCATAAGCATTCCTCTCAATGCGATGTAAATCATGACAAAATCTTAAACTTTTTGCTTTCTTTCAATCTGACGCTTCAGGTTATGAAGGAGTGGGAGGAGGCTGAGAGGCAGGCCAAGAATTTGCCTCGTGCAGACAAGAAAGCAGTCATCCAGGTAGGAAACATGCCACAGTGTCTGTTGTAAATGTCTAATTGCCAAAAAGAGTTGCATTACATACATATACATTACATAACTGAGATTTATTATGAGTTAAGTGAGTTTTTACATCTTAATTAACCCTAATTAATTGAATGGATTTATTCGTATACCTGCGAGGGGTAGATGCAAAAATATGTCCATGGAGTTTGCAAAAGGGAGATAAAAATAAGATTTAATAAATGTAATTGACGATGTGTTAGCTGATATTCTGAAAAGGGTCAGCGAGGGGTTCATTCCTACACTTGAGCAGTAAAAGGACGATGGGGTGTTGTGATAAAAATGAATGTAAATGTGATAACTCAAGAAGGAAGTCATCTGGGGTTTTAAATCAAAGGCACATCTCCCAGGAGGCTGAGGAGTAGCATTGGAGGTCGTCAGTATTTTTAACTCTGTAGAATACATTTTCAGTCAGAGTATATGCCGACTCTGATGATGGCCAATATCAGCCTGTGATACTGGTCAGCCAACGTATCTGTCAGTCCTGAGGTAGAAAATGTATCATTGTATTTAATGGTGGAAATAAAGCAGGCATCTTCTTTCCAAACATGTGTTTCTACCATATTGCAGTGTGACAATTTGTTCATATACTGACTGTGTAAAATGTACTATATCTGCAGCACTTCCAGATAAAGGTGGAGGCTTTGGAGCAGGAGGCAGCGGGGGAGAGACAGCAGCTGGTGGAAACCCACATGGCCCGGGTGGAAGCTCTGCTCAACAGCCGCCGACGCCGGGCTCTCGAAAATTACCTGAGCGCCCTGCAGGCCAATCCTCCACGGGTATGCGCACGTCCCCACACATCAACATTTTAACAACAGGAGCGCCGCTACATTGATTTATTACTCCAAATTAGTGCCAAACGGTTTCGATCAATGAGTCTCTCTGAGGTTGTTTATCAGCAAGACGCACATGTTTAAGAAGTGTATCCAACGTGTTATAATCCCACTTATTACATAACCCTGTGCCACCACCAGTCCCGTCAGGTTTTGAGCCTGCTGAAGAAGTACATCCGTGCAGAGCAGAAGGACAGGCAGCACACGCTGAAGCATTACGAGCACGTCCGCACAGTCGATCCCAAGAAGGCCGCTCAGATCCGCCCTCAGGTATCCGGATCAAACAGTCAAAATCTTTGAGCATCATAAAAATAAATGACGGCTTTTAAAATGGACAAAATTACAAAATGGGCTTATTAACTTTCTTCTCATCTCCAGGTTTTGACTCATCTTCGTGTGATTGATGAGAGGATGAATCAGTCATTGGGTCTGCTCTACAAGGTGCCCAGTGTGGCAAATGAGATCCAGAACCAAGTCGGTATGTGTTTATTCACATCTTATTCTGAAAAGTCAAAGGTTGAGGACACTCATCTCAGTAAATCCCCGAAACATCTATTACTGAGAGTTCATCCAAATGGCATCATTCACGTTTGTAGCCTCCAGTGCCTCACTGGTTTCAGGCTAAATGTCAGTTGGTATTAAAATTAGGTCATAGGTTGCGAAGTCTGTGAAAGTATTCTTGTTGTTTTATTCACATGCTTAAAACGATTGCTCGCTCAGCAAGGGTTACAAGTGCTCAGTAGACATAAAAGCATTATTTTGGCAGTCCTATTAAATGGCTGTTTTGTTGCCTTCAGAATGGGGAAAACCTTCCACCTGTCAGAACTTGTCTTACTTGGCACAAAATAGCATGTTTGTTTAATTGTTGTGAAAGCCAATGACTAAAGTTTTTCACTTGAATTTTATGGGTTGTTTTTTTTTTTGGTTTTTTTTGAGGGGACAGTTTACCTGCTGGGAGAAAGTCTTTCTCAATTAGATCTTAAGGCATGCTTTTCAGGCAGAGACCAGTGCTTAGTCAGTTGAACAGCCCATGATGGAACAGAAAGTAATATTAAAAAGAAATAAAGGCGAGCGTGGTTCACCGAAAGATAATAGTTTAGTTTTGATTTGGATTTTAACCAAGAAAGGTGAAACAGAGGAGATCTCATGTAGTCTCATGCCAGTTACAGCATGAGGTGCGTACCAACTCCTATAGATTATGTGTAACTGCAAAAGCCTATATTTGACAATGGCAGAAATATGAATATGCCTTTCAACATTAATGTAGGGCAGAGCATAAGTCCAGGAACCCTGACATTAATATTCAATGGACAGACCCTCCAGTCCATAAAAGGGGTCGAGAGTTTTGTCCAAGATGGCGTCAGTGTGTACTGCAGGCCATCCTCGTCTCTGTTGTGGATCTCTTTTCTTTGATATTTTTTGCTATTTGCCGTTTTTCTGGCACTATGCCCCCCAGATGGTTATGCATTAATTACCTATGACCGGGATACTCTGTTAAACCTTCGTCCTCTCCCCTATGCTGGGTCGGATCAAGGCTGGAATTTGGGAGACGCTACCTTCCCACGTATCCTCTCTTCCACTGGCTCATACGGTTTTCCTCTCTCCTTCCCGTCTAAGAAGCTTTATAGGAAGCGGGGCAAACGGAGTGGGTATTGGGTTCGCTTTAAGGCTTACCTTAAAACATATGCTGCAGCTAATTCCTTCACCACCGCGGGGATCATGCGACCTCCATCCGTTAGGGATCCATTATCCTTCAGGCTGCTCAGTCATCGCTGGATCTGTCCTGTCGGCAAACAAGCCTCTCCGGCTTCTCCAGTAGCCTCTCTGCCTGTTCGATCCTGGATTGGGTCCTCCAAAGATGGTGTACGACACAGGTATTTAAGCCAACTAAGATGTGCTTCCAGTAGAGAAAAAATGCCTATGTCTCGGATGGCCTTATTAAACGCAAGATCGCTGGCGAATAAAACCTTCATCTTAAATGATCTCTTCCTCACCTCACGGCTCGATGCTCTGTTCCTGACTGAGACTTGGATTTGTCCTGCCGAGTCCTCTTCCTTCTCAGAGCTGCTTCCCCTGAATTGTGTGTTCTTCAGTTCACCGAGACTCTTGGGTAGGGGGTGGAGGCCTCGGTTTTCAAAAACAAACTAAAATTTTGGCAACTGCCCTCTCCCAGCTATTCTAGTTTTGAGGTTCAATTACTGGAGCTTGCCGGCCCCCCAATGACCCTATGTGCTGTGATTTATCGACCACCTAAATACAATAGATCTTTTATCTGTGAATTCGGTGACTTTTTAGGTTCATTCTTATTAAATTATGACCATGCTCTTATTACTGGAGATTTTAACATACATATTTGTTGTGATGATGAATTGCTAGCCAAGGATTTCCTTGCCCTAATTGAAATTTTTAATCTTACACAGTGGGTCAGTGAACCAACTCATCTTAAAGGCCATACTTTGGATTTGGTCCTCTCATATGCTCTGGATATTTGCACTATGGGCATTGACAATGCTGGTATTTCTGACCATTTTATGGTCATGTTTGATGCTGAGCTATGTGCTATTGAACTGAATTCTGAAGGCTGTTGTCGGCCTGTACGTATCATTAACTCTGAGACTGTGGCTAACTTCACTACGGCCTTTTTAAACTCTGCCCTTTTTGATTCAGATTGTACGGATATTAACTGTTATACACCCCCCTTGGTTGGTGATTTTGCCAACTCTATGCTATCCACCTGTTGTTCCATCTTAGACACTGTGGCCCCTATAAAGATGAAATGTCCCAGAACTTCTCCTCAACCTTGGCTAAATGACACTATACGAGCCTTACGGGGTGTCTGCTGAAAATCTGAAAGGAGGTGGAAGAAAGATGAGCCTCAGATATCCTATGACGGTTTTCCAGTTTTAGGATGCATGTCGACCTTTTCTCACTTTGAGCTGTTATCACTCCCTACTCTTAAAGGCTTAATTGAACGATCAAGGAGCATGACATCCTTCCATCCCACATTATCATGGAAGGTTTTGAAGATATTGGTCCTTGCATCTTATTTTTAATGAATTTATCATTGTGTGTCCCGTCTGCTTTTAAACATGCGGTAGTGCATCCTGTTCTTAAAAAAAGTAACCTCAATCAGAAAGATCCTGCAAATTATAGGCCAATCTCTAAACTTCCGTTCTTATCAAATATTTTAGAGAAAGTCGTCTTTCTCCAAATACAGGCCTACTTAGATGCAAATAATATCACTGACAAATTTCAGTCTGGCTTTAAGCCACACCATAGTACTGAAACAGCCCTGCTAAGAGTCTACAATGATCTTCTTGTATTTGCTGATTCAGATCGCCCTGCCATTTTAGTTTTATTGGATTTGTCTTCAGCTTTCGACATGGTTGATCATAATATTCTCTTAGGGAGGCTAGAGCATGTTGTAGGCATCAAGGGTTCTGCCCTTAACTGGTTTAATTCTTACCTCTCGGATAGATCCTTTTCTATTGTGATGGGAGGATACTCTTTGTCTGTTGCCCCCCTCTGTTGTGGTGTGCCCCAGGGGTCTGTATTGGGCCCTCTGCTGTTCTCTTTGTACATGTTACCCTTGGGCTCCATATTTGAAAAATATAATATTTCTTATCATTGTTACGCAGATGACATTCAAATTTATTGTCAACTGACTGATGATCTCTCATCGTCACTGCAC
>VUQG01005851.1:64515-94219 GCA_015106755.1 Etia nguti | reverse complement strand
CAATCAATTATCTATCTATCTATCTTTACCTACTGAGCAGGGATAGCTCAGTAGGTAAAGTGTTGGCCCCGTGATCGGAAGGTCAGCAACGCCCCTGAGCAACGTACCGTTCCTACACACTGCTCCCCGGGCGCCCAATGGCTGCCCACTGCTTCACTGAGTGAATGGGTTAAATGCAGAGAGGAATTTCCCCACGGGGATCTATAAAGTATACATTACTACTGTTTTTTTAACAATAAAAAATTTTGAGATGTCTAGTTCCACAGATCCAGAAAAAACCTAAAAGCTCTCAATCCAAGATATTTTTATTCCAAAAAAGAAAAGGCAGCATCAGTGCGGCACCTAGTTTCCTCTGATGCCCAAACATCTCCTGTTCACGAGTTGATTTATCTGTTTGACCTGTTGTACTTTGCTTAATTAAAAAAAAAACAAAAAACTTGTATTCATCTTTGTGAGTAATGTTATCCTGAGATCCTGGTTCTAGGAAGAAGCAGATTTATGGGATAAATTCATTCATAAAGCGCCTTGAGGCGACTGTTGTTGTGATTTGGCGCTATATAAATAAAATTGAATTGAATTGAATCTACAATCCACTGAGAATTAGGTAAGAGCCAGAAACACAACAGCTGAGACAAACTAGGATATCATGCGTGCAGCAAGAGAAGGTAAGCTAAAGTGACACTTTTAAGTGCTGGGATTTTATTTGACTGTTTTAAATGTTTCAGAAGGAGGAAATCCAGAAATTGAAGAAAATGAAAAACTTCAGCTCTGTCTTGAAACCAAAGTTAGAAGGAGGTGCAGGAATCAGGCTTCACCTCAGACCACTTGAAATAAAATATCCAAAAAGTTTATTATGGATTTTATTTTATTTTTGTCCAGTGAGGCCAAACACAAGTTGATGACCGGCTTTAATACTTGCATTAATTTCAGTCAGATATGCTCCCACGTTATTCCACAGAGGAATATCCTCTGTAGCTGAGGAGCTTGAGTAGGTCAGCCTTTAATCAGAAGGTTGTTGACCAAATATTCAGCTACTCAGTGTCGAAGTATGAGAAAAGATACTGAACCCCCATCTACCCCTGATGAAACGGAGTGTGAGTGTGTGATGTGAGGTTTTTAAAAAGTGATTAAAGGCATAAAGGAAGTGTGCCAAGTACCTGTCCTGACAGGTGCATTGAAATCTTACTGTAGAGGAAATTAAACCAAGTCTGGTTCAGATGTAGTTTGAATGTTGAACTTACTCATTAATATTTCAGAGCAGTGTCAACTCTACCAGTTCACAAGTAACCAGCACTTTTTCTGCTAACGCTGGTGAACAAAATAATAACAAACACCCTCCATGTGAGTCGGTAAACCCAAATATTCACCGAAAACCTCGTCAAATCCATCCAGGTTTTTCCCCCTTTTATTCTTCCCATCACATTCCAATGTTTGCATTTTGGACATCAGTCAATGGAAGAGGAGAAAAAAACGGACAAATTGGTGAATAATGTGTGTGTGTGTGTGTGTGTGTGTGTGTGTGTGTGTGTGTGCAGGCAATTGACCATCTGATAGTGGAACTTTCTCTTCTCCAGTTACGTGCTACTATCTGCTCTGAATCCCTCTGATTACAACACACACACACACACACACACACACACACACAAATGAAGGGTGGAAATGCCTTTCACTGTAACCTTGACAAAATGTGTTGACGCTCGAGTATCTGGCAGCTGAAGTCAAGAGGTTAATGTACTTTGGGATATGTGTCTGAGTGTGTGTGTGTGTGTGTGCATGCTTTTTGCCTACGATAACACGATTAGCCAAAGGCTTAGCCATCACTTTTCCTCACCTCCCCTCTGCGACCACCCAGAAAACTCGGTGTAGACTCAACGTTGACATGCTAGTTGGGGCTAAATGGGTTCACCAGCAGGGCTGAGAGTGTTCAGATCGGGATCAAACTGCAGGATTAGGGATCAGCCCTGGAGTTTGCATTACATTAATATTAGGATATGGGACACGTTGTATCTTGGAAAAATTCTTTTGCTGAAAAAAGGCAGTGAGCTGAGGAGAAAAATTCAGAAAAGGAATTTTTTTAAAAGACTGAATTTTCATAATATGAAAGCAGTCTTCAGGTCTGTGACACTTTGGCTGCTGTCAGTCTGTAGAAGGCTGAGGCTGCTATTTTTGAGGCGAAGCTGCTGAGTCAGGGTGTTATTTCCGATATTCATTTGTCTCTACTGGTAAAGCTGGAAAGATGCGTTTCTGCTGGCTGCTCGCTTATATCTATGAAAGTTTTAAAAAAGTAGGTAATCTGGTTTGGGTGATGATATAGAATCGATGCTTCTCATGTGAAGCAATTGGCACCTAAGGCTGCTCGATCACAGCAGCACACTATCACAGGTAATTGCTGTATTATCAGAGACAGATTGTATGTAACTGCCAACTTGACCTGAGTCAATCACAGACTGATGGCAGATCGACGCCGCCTTATGGCAACATGGCAGGATTTAGTGACAGTCATGCTGGAAACGTCATCATATTGGATACGACAAATACTGACAAAGTTGAAAAAATATGATAAATTAGAATATGTTATTGCAATACCTGGCATATGGCAAATGTTAAAAATCGCAATAATATCGTATGTGAGTGAAATATTGTTATAATATCATTTTTATAGTGATCCAAACAATTATGTAACATAATAACAACTAATCTCATGTTGTGTATGGAGTTTTATGTTTAATGTGTTTACATTAGCTACTATTAGCGAGGTAGTAAATCATTATGTCCACCAACCCTTCTTGTTTCACTACCACCTGCAGCTGCCGTCAGACAGATTTTTCTGATAACGAATTGAAGGGCGCTCCCATGATCTCATGAAAACCACCGAACTTTGCTAAAAAAACAATTTCTTTTTTTTTAAGTGAATTTCTCTGAATTTTAATAAGTGAAGTGAAAGTGAAGTGAAAAAACTAACTAAATAAAGAATATAATAATAATATGAACTGAATTAAACATGCCTCGGTGGAGTGGTGATGGGACTTAAATGAAGGTGTAAAACTAAAGAAAGGGAATGAAGATAATTATTGCAAAACATAATGAGGCACAATTATTTTATCTGGATTATCTCATTTTAATAATCAGTAATTGTGCAGCATGCGGTTCCCTGGCAGTTCTCATTTACTTTTGAGGAACATGTAAGTTAATTGTTTTTGAGTCGCTGATTTATTTCTAAACGCAAAGGAGGTAACATGCAGCGAAGGTTTCTGTTCCAGATTTGACCTGGGTTGTTGCAGTTATATTTCTGGCTGCTCGCATTGCGTCATTGCATTAATCACTTGCTTTCTAACTGCTCCGGGGTGTTCATTAACCCTCCACATGCACCGTGAACTTAATTTTACCTGAAGGGAAAAGTAATTATTCCAGGCTGTGGAGGTGTGGGCTCAGGCTGGGCTTTTGTCCTCCTGGAAATGATCAAAAATGCTGCAAATTGTGACTTTAAACAACTCCACATAACGTATAAAGATTTATTCAAGAGAACTGTACTCCCCCCCTTTTTGTCATGAATATTCTCCTGCTGCCATTTTCATCAGCCTTGTTAAAAATGTGAGTCTGCCTGCATACTGTATAACACCATTTTAATTTTTTGCTGAAACCTGTGGTGATGATCAATTAATCAGCTGGTAATTTCAATTATGATTTTTGGCTCCTAATAATCATAAAAACAAGATAACTGGGATAAAATAATTACTTTTTTTTTTTGAGTCATTCTACTCAATTAACTTATTTATTTTTAAATGCAACCACTTCCTTTACGTTTTTGTACCTTTTGCCATTTCTTAAAAAGCCCCTGACTTTTTTCCTCCTATTTACTTGTGGTTTTTTTTTACATCTGAATGATATTTAAAGCTAAAAAAAATACACAAGGTTTGCCTTAACAGTGCATCAGATTTGGAGGCCCTGGGAGGAAGGACAAAAGCCCTTGTTTTTCCAGTGCAATTCAAGGGGAAGTTGACATCGGGGAGTAAAGATCTTCAGGCCAAAAGGCCCCACAGATTGAGTCAAACTTTATGTGACCTGTAGTTCTAGAGCTGACTTTATTTTGGGAGGGCACATTTGCTTCACAGGGCTGTGGTGACATAATCTGCTGCTCCACGCTGGGGTTGGATTGTGCACAACAATGAGCTCTGAATAAATGTGAAAGGCAGACGCGAAAGTTTCATCAAGGAGTTCAGTGTGACCCAGAGCTGGAGGGCACAGCTGGCTGTTGAGGTCACGCTTTGTGTTCAGTGTGTTAATGATGTAATCCACATGACACGCAAGAGGCAAAGTCTGAACATGTATGTAGATGCTGCATTATCTTTTTCACTTAAAATGTAATAATTTAGTTCAAGTGACGAGTTTGAAAATGGAAAGCTTTTCATAGCCTAATAAATTACTACTCTAGTCATACTATTAAGTGTTAGCAATATAAATAAAACAGTCACTGTATATGGGAAATTAAGCACAACAACAGTTATCCTTGTTAACTCAATTGAAATGCTCAGATAGGGTGTCAAAAACGCCAAATACCTTCATAAGGTTCAGTTCAGTGGTTCAGATTAGTGGAAGTGAGGAACACCAGCTACACTTGCCAGACCTAACTCTTACAATTATCCAAGTGGATGACTTGTATAGAACCGTCACCCCCCATGCAGGGAAGGGACCAGGCAGTAAACATGTTTATTTCTGTTGTAAAAGGTGGACTTTTTAACACAAGCTTGCTTTCGCGGCCAAACTCCACAAACTCTGGCATTGCCGCTCTACTTTTCAGGCCCAGATGTCGCAAAGCTAAATGTGACATTTTGGCCCTTTTTTCTCAGCTGGGATTACGCTCCCTCATAGTTATCTGCTCAACAGAGCGACGTTGCTTTTGTTTTCATCAAATCTGAACTATTTTCCTCCGTGAATTAAGTTGTTGCACAGTTGTTCGTCTTTCCATACTGTTAAGGTTGAATTAAACGGATGTTTTTGCACATCTATACTTGTTGCCTTTGTCACGTGGACAACCCATCACTAGAAATGAAAGCCTACACTTTCCTACACTGTTAGCACGTCTTAAGGTTTTCACCTTGTTTTTTATTGTTCGGACTTTCATGTTATCCCACACAGAAAAAATACAAATTAGGAATATACTGTATACAGAAATACAGAAATAGGAAAAGCTGCATACTGATAGTATAAATGCAAATGTACTAACATGTGAAGTAAGGGGTTATAAATATGTAAAGGTATTACAATATTTTTCTATAATGTTGAGAAATGGATGCAAACGGATTGATGTTGACCGCAAACTGAATAAGCAAGATTTACATTTTGACCTCTCAGTGTTACCTGCTTTTGTGTTTGTGTGTGTGTGTGTGTCAGTGAGAGAGAGCAACCACACATTTGTCAGTCTCCCTAACTAGCTCAGTCACTCACGCACACACCCACATCACAGATTACAGCTCCGACTTTGCTGCCTGATTGCGTGAAGTGAAGGTTATTTTGTTCTGAATAAGCAAACAATGCATCACTCTCCTGTCCAGCACTCACATCCACTCACACAGTGTGACAGTGTAGGAAGGGGAAGCATTAAGTTGGTGTTACTGAGTGGTACAGCACATTCAAAGTTTTCAGCTTGGTTAATTATTATGCTGTTAACACTGAATTTCTCCTCCGTGTGTGCGTCCGTGTGAGTGCAGGCTTAGTGCGGCCTTTACAGGTGACGGATGACGATGCCTTCAAGGTGTGCTGCTTTATTTTTTAAATCATCCATCATTCTAATTTTTACTTATTATCTGTTAGAGTAAATGGGGGGGGGATAAGGGGTGAATGAAGACACAAAGGAAAAAAGAAAACAAGGTGGTGAAACTCTTTAAAACGTGAAGTTAAACACATTGAAGAAGGAGAACGGATTGATGGATACCTCAATAAAAGACAAGTGGGTGTTCGAAGAGGAGCAACTGGATGGATGATTCACAGGGACAGAAGGATACTGTTGGTTAATGACTTTTGGACCTTCACACTCCCATTTTTCTGTCATCCCTCTCCCATTTATTCTTATTCTCTGTCTTATAACAGAAGGGTAATCATTCTTGTCTTTGCAGGACACTGGCTCTTTCATTTTTCATTTTTCCGTCCATTTCTCTCTCACTCTTGCTGGGCTCTATAGGTTATCTCAAGAAGGGGCGGTGTTGTAGCCCCTTGCAGTCTTCTAGTAGCATTTGGCAGCATCAGCAGAAGTGAACAGGAACTTTAAATTCTGATTTTCACATGACAACAACTTATTGGAGCCAACCTTCATGGGTAGATAAATCTAAGGACTGTTGGTTGGTGAAGTTTGAAAGTTACAGTGAAGGTAAAAAAAAAAGGGCGTACCAGCTTTGAAGCCTCAATTTTGGTGCTTTAACTTTTCTTGCCATTGCAGAAATGTTGTTAATCTGAAGTGTTTTAAATAGCCAGCATGGCTCAACTCTCATGTTGCAAAGACTTGTAGTTGTAGTGAAATGTATGGGAAAAAATGGCTTTGGCTCCTTCATTCTCTGTTAATAATTTTCAATCTAGTCAATCACAGCCAGACTTTAGTAAGCGGATGTGACAGCTAGCAAACGGTTGGACAACATCCTTCTGTCACTCAAAGGAGGCACAACTTTAATAATACAAATTTTATGTCTCAGTACAGTTTAATTATTTACCCTGATACTGTTATGAAGGGATAATTTAGCTATAGAGACCAAAATCATATCTGTACCGAGCTGTGAACACGTTGGACATTTTAACGTGAGAATCTTTGGGCATTGACTTACTTTTAGACCCTGCCTCAAGTGGTCATTAGAAAAACTGTGGCTTTTGGCCTTTAGAAACAAGCAGCAACCTCTGAAGCTGAAAAATAAAGCCAGTGTTGGAGTTATTCTAAAGCCCATTATGGCTTTTTCCAAAACAGAATCAATCCCCATGAACTCCTGTGGTAAAATGCCAGACTAAACACCATTAAAAAGCATGTTTTGGAAATGTTGGTTTAATTTTTCAGTCCCAGAGATTACCGCTCGCTTAACTTGAATCTCTCAAAAAACTGTTGACAGTCCATTTGCAAATGTAAGTAAATCCATGTAGAATAATGTGTGGATTTGTGCTGCATAAATTTAGTCTTTGTTCCCCTTCCTGTCCCTTTATAAGTAGCAAAGGGGATAAAACGTTCAAAAAATAACTTTCGTCAGATAAATCCATCTTTATCCCTTTCACCTTGACATGCAGATATCAGTTTAAAGCTAAATCCAGAAGACAGAAGTGATAACCACAAAAATAAACAGAAGCGATAGAGTAAATATAAAATATAAGTTAAGCAGACAAAGACACTGAGAGACGGTGCTGAAAAGAGCCTGCACCAATAAAATACTTGAGATGTTTGTGTGCAGCATTTTTCTGTGTATCTGCAAACTTGCATGCAGACTTAGCTTGTTGCTGTGGGCAATAACAGCAACGAGCCCAGAACTATTTGTGGATACGTGGAGAGAAATTTTGACTAATGTAAGAATTCCCCCATGGCGACAAGCCTACTGCCTACAGCGAATATCAGAAGGCCTGCCCTCCCCCTATACTGCTCCATCTTTATAGCAGCATCGATGTGGTTCTCCTCCTCCTCCTCCACTACCACTCATGTTTTACAGAGGCATCAAAGACTCTGCCCTCTGCTGAGCCATCTGCTTCCTCACCATGCGCACAGTCGCTTACAGAAACAAAATCCTCAGCAGCGCACACATCACCTCCAAGATCATCAGACTTTGCTTTCTCAACCTCACAGACCTCCGCCGGATCTCATCACGGCTTTTTTTGTGTGTGTGTGAAATCCCATCTGGACATTGACACAAATCCTGGATCTAATAAAGGAAAGAGAGAGGAGAGAAGGGGGAGCGGATTTTAGCAGATTCTTGGCATTGTGAACCTGCACAAGCTCTCAAACTAACATCACAGATCTTTAACAGATCTTAAAGCCCCAATACATCTGTGCACTCTCTGAAAAGGACAAAAAGACAAGTGTTCTTCATTTTGTGAGGTATCAATCAATGAGCAGGAAGGCAGGGTCGCAGCTAGCTGCTATTTTTTTTATTACTGCTCAATCTGCCAGCTATGTATGTTGGCATTTGCAGGGTTTATCTGAGCTCAGAAAGCAGTCCTTTATTGTGTATAAGGTTGATCATGCGTACAGTTGAAGTCTTTGGAGGGGACTTCTAGTGTAAGCATGATCGACCTTATAGACAATAAAGGACTTTTTGGGAGTGATGGGGTGGAGTACACCCTGGACAGGTAACCACTGGCAGTCAATAGAAACTCTAGAAACCATTACGTTCCTCACAAATACTTTCCATTTCAGTGTTTTCGTATGTGGCATTAGTATTCTGGTCACTGTTTTGCCATCTGTATCTCTCACATCTCACACACACACACAGAGGCAGATATAAGATCAGTGAGGGGAGAGGAAGCACAGTGACAGGACAATGGACGGCAGGAAAGTGTCTCGTCCTCTCTTTGTTGCTCTGAAGGCTTCAGTGATCAGAAAATGTGAGATGGATGAAAAACAGGAAGGACAAGTGACTACAACAGTAACTGTATCTGCTGACACTTCCAGTTACACGCTTCCTTTATCACTGGAGTACAAGTTTGAAAAAACATTAAAAACAGATGACCAAAAAACATCAGTATCGCTTCAGTGTTAATCTCTCATTATAAGTTGGATCTTTGGCCCATTGCTGATCATTTTAATGCTTAAATGCTGATTTTTCTGCCACTGTTCGTCTTAATCTCTTTATGTGGGACTGCACAGCATCATCCCACATTTTGATTGGATCTGGTTTCCAACTGCAGGAAGTCTGGCTTTAATGCAATGGATGTGAGGGAAGAAGGGAAAACTGCTATCATGGGTCAAGCAGAGGTTAACATGTCACTGTCTTTTGCTGCTCGTGCAACGCCCAAATGGGAAAAAAAATGTGAGTGTATGCATTTTACTGGAAGACGACAATAAAACTTGATAGAGAAAAGGAAATACAGCGACATTAAAGCTGATGAAACAGCTTATAACTTGGTGAATACGGGGGGGTTTTTTTTGCATTTTGCATTTTGCACTGCGGAGAATTGTGACTTGAGTTCATACATGATATGAGAATCTCTCTCTCTCAACAGAAAAAACATAGGTGGCTAATTTAAAAAAACGAGATGTACCAGCCTATCTGTGCACCCTTACTGAAACCCAGAGACGATTACCTAAGTTATTGAGATGAAAAAAGGAATACATGAGTGTGAGAAGACATTCTTAATGCCTACTGTAATTTGCCTGTATGGGGTACCAGAGATCTGTGCTTGTGAACAAATTCTCATACTAGTTTTCAGCAGTAGTAACATGTCCTACATTTAGTTTGTGGGTATCTGATCACCCTACTCTCATCTGTGTGCACTGCAACCTGAGATCCTGTGATTGATACTCAAGCCTGGGGGTATTGCTTTAGTGTTTGATATACTATCTCATTAGTTGAATCGGTCCACAAACATCTAGCAGATGCGGCCATTTAGGACAAATTAGTCACAAAACCAACAACCTCACTTTATAGTTAAACTTCTTGAACGCTCCTTTCAGTCAGTTTAAAGGCTATTCACCTCAGATTAGTTAGTTTTATATTGGTTAATTGAATTCATCAAACTTTGGCAAATTGTGGCCGCAGGGGAGGCTGTAGCTCAGCAGGCAGAGCAGGTCATCTACTAATTGGATGGTTGATGGTTCGATCCCTGTATGCGCCTGTCTGTATGCCAGACTATCTTTGGGCAACATACTGAACCCCAAGTTGCTCTCTGATGCATTCATCGGAGTGTGATAGAATGGAAAGCACTTACGCAAAGAAAAAGTGCCTGTATGAATGGGTGTGAATGAGGCGTCATGTATAAAGTGCTTTGAGCGCTCAAGTAGAGTAGAGAAACACTATATAAAAACTCGTCCATTTATAGAACACCTTTATTTCATTTTTATTCATTTTTTTAAAAACATGCTTTAAACTTTATTCTATTTATTTTTCTAACTCGTTTTTTTTAAAAGTTCATTTACTGTGTAATTTCTACTTTACTGAGTTATCTTGTCTCATCATACCTTCTTTATATTTTATTGAGCTATTCTACATTTTTGTTGCGTGTGTCTAAGATTTTGATTTAATTTTCCAACTTGGGACCTCTAGATGATTCATGTAACTAATTCACATTTGCTAATGTCATCAATTGTGCAGCTTTGTACAGTTATAGACTGTGTAGAAAAAAACAAAACAAAAAAACTACTGGCCATGAAGCTCCCAGTGCACAGCTTTTGTGCTGATGTTAATCCCAGAGGAGATTTAGAGCTCTGCACTCACTAAGTCTGTGGACTATTACTCGACAACCCTGAATCACTTGAATTCAAAGATTAAGAGGAGAGGCCCAATACTTTTTGTCCTTTTTTTTCCTTATTGGTTGTTTGGTATTATATAGACATAGACAAACCTCTTTAGTGTACACCAAAATCTTTATGGGCAGTAAAAACTTTGTTAACACATGTGGGTATTAACGGCAAAGAACTTTGGTATTATCAGGTAATGAATGTGCTTACTTGTTATTCACATATGTATCCGAGATGTGTAATTATAAACCTTTTTCCAACTGGAAACAGTGCAAAATAGTTTCTCACAGTGATGACTCTAAAGAAATAATAGATATTTCTAGGGAGTGAGCACAGTAGTTGTGATGGACAACAGTGTCTCTGTGCCTCGGGCTGATGATTCAGCGATGTGTCTAATGGAAAGCTTTTAGCCGCTTTTGAATCTTCCCACCACTCACAGAGGAACATAAACCAACAGATCCACAAAAAAAAACAAACCAGCCGCTCTCTCTGGTTTTCATCTTAACTCGAGCCACTCTGCAGCCGCATCTTTTTCAAACTTGCTTTAATGACTTGGACTGTCCTTATTATTATTTCAGTATGTTCTCTGCTCTCGCTGCTTTTCTTTCTACCTTCACTCCCTGCCTTTCTCTCTGTAGGTCACCATCCTGATGCTGATGCACTGGTGTTTTTGTTTCTCCTGTCTCTCTCCCATCCTTTGGCTTTTCTTTCTCACCTTTAAGTGGTCAGATACTGTAGCTCCTATCTTGTGTTTATAGCAAGTATGCAGGAACTAAAAGCTTTACTGAAGGCTCTACTCTGCATGCATAATGATTTATTGAGGTGTTGGGACTGTTGGGTGAGGGAGCTTGGATAATGACGATGCTGAAATTATGGTTTGTGTCTCTCTGTGTGTCTTCCCTCCTGCTATGAGGCTAATCGCTGGAGATAAGCAATACTCCTGCCGTTTCATCAGTGCCGATAATCGCTACCTCTCACCATCTGTCGAGCAAAAATAATTTATTCAACCTCCATACATAACTTTTAGCTTCTGCTGTTTATTCACCGCTTTTCTAGTGAGTCTGGCACCAACACCTGTTGTCATCCCTGCTATAAAAGGAATGGTTTGCTGACTAACAAGCTTTTAACATTTTGAAAGAACTTCACGGGAGTTGTTGCTCATTTCAAAAGTTCAGCTTGAGAACTTTTGTTACCAGCTTGCTGTGTGATATTACTCTGTTTTTTAAATCGGGTGCTATATGTAAAAGACAAAGGCCTGTGTGAGTGTGTAATCTGTTTTTAACCTTTTGTTCTGTGTTCCTTCTAGGAAGTATAAAAGGAGCGACAATAGTGGATGCTTTGGATACCCTCTACATCATGGAGATGTTTGAAGAGTTTGATGCTGCTACTGACTGGGTGGAAAAGAGCCTTGACTTCAACGTGGTAAGTTGCGTGTGTGCTCTTTTTGTGGTCAGGCATATAGATTTAGTAAAATCTCTCTCTCTTATATTTCTACTGTATCACTGCATATAATGGTGTGTCAATACTGTTGCACTATAATACTGCTGGTGCTGGCACTTTGTTTCAGTAGTTTTACAACTGAAATTAGGCAGTGCGTCATCAAGGACGGTAGCTCATTGGAAAAGAAGAATGAATGCAAAATGCTGCAAGCTGTAAGCAACAATAAAATATTGAATATTACATTTTTGTGTAGTTAAATATTATCATAATTTTCTTGAATATATGATATAATTTGGTGGCTACATTGCCCACTCCTACTACCTACTGCACCACTGTGTTGCCCACAAAAGCATCCAGTATTAGTAGTGCATGAGTCTCTTGCGCTATTCTGCTGAAGTGAAACAATATTTAACTGCATCACAGAATTACTGTGCGGGTAATCAAAGGTTCTCGACAGGTGTTATGTTGAACCAGCATCCTTCTACCTTCTAACATATATAACTCTCTGATAAATAATTAGGAGAGTAAGGCAAGTTTCAGTTGTGTCAACTAGACCACAGCTTGTGGTTAAGTAAAAGTTATTTAAACATGCAATGAAAAAGCTGTTGGCGTAGCTGGCCTGAAACGCCTCCGAGCTGGTGTTGCTTTACAGTTAGCTTCCTCTTCGCTGTGTTAGCTCTCCTGCATGCTATGCTGAACAAAAACTAACATAGAACTGAGCTGACTAGATCGGCTTGCTGGCAACAATATCTGTGTCGGGATCAGAGCAATATCTGATCAAAATATCAGATTGATGAATTCGTAGAGAAAATGCCTAAAATATTTTGCACAGGAAACCAGGGTTCTTGTAGGTCAATAAAAATGTCATTGAAGAATAAGGTTCTAAAATGTCTTTTAATTTCCTGATAATTTGCTGTAGGTATTTAATTTGAAAATGATTTCCTAAAGACTGGTAGAAAAGAGTCATAGCTCATGAATTTGACCTTTTTATACCACCATAGTGGATTATAAATTAAACAATGAAGACTTCAACTTTAATTCAAGAGGTTTATTAAAGTATTGCATTATTAAATTTTAAGAATTTAAATGCATGTAAATTTATGGTTCTTAGGCCATGCATTTTTATATAAACTAATAAGTTGGGAAAAAAAGTGGGGGGGAAAAAAGTCAAATTTCATTCAAATAATCATCAGCACAAGCATTTTTTATATTTTCCTCTATTAATATGACATACATTTAACTGGGTTTCACTAAATATTTCCCCCCCGATCATCCACGCTCCACCTTCCCCATTTGAGAAACACTGACTTGGCTAGTAAACAGTGGAAGGATGTCAGCTGAATATCTGAAGATAAAATAGAGCAGTTTTTTCTTTTTTAAATAACTAACTCCTAACACCCTTAGGAACTTTTCATATATAAATTCCTTACTTTCATTTGAAAAAACAAACAAACATGCGTATTAGTTTACTTTCCCTTATACAAAATAAATGTGGTGTACACATCTCTCTGTTTGTATCTGGTGGCACGATCGTGTGGTGGTTAGCACTGCAAGAGGAAAAAAATATAAATATAAAAAAATATAAATTTGGATTATTAAAATGGGTCAGGAAGCCAACCACTGTTTGTTCATGTCATAAATTATCTTCTAAGTGTTCTAAGTGTCTGGCATCTAAATAACTGCAGAGATGAAACAAAACTCAAAAAGAAGTTAGCAGCTTTCGTCAAGTGGTGCTTACACTCGGCATTGTTAAGTTTGTCATGTGACGTTGAGTTTCCTGCAACAGCAAATGAAATCATAACTGTTTGCTCACAGATTTCCTGAATACAACAATCCCACTTAAGAAAGAAAAAAAAAGTCTACGACTGGCGGAAATCCCAAATTTAGATCACCACCTGTGTGCTGTGCTTCGAGCCAAATCGGTTCTCATTTTGAGATTTGTTCCTGACCAACACACAGGAGTGAAAATAAATTCTTGAGAAGGTGGGATGTTTACTGTCAGTCTTAAATGCTCTTACAAGAAGAGGTGTTGTGTATACAGACATTTAATTGAAAGTAAGATAAATCACATTTGGAGGCCTGGTTTGTTTTCTGTCCTTGTGTCTCCACTGAGTCATCACTTGGAATTTAAAAGCTTTTTTTAATCCACAGCACGCTGAATTACAGAAGTATGGAGCTCTACTTGGTATAGCACACTTAAAGAAATGCTTTAAGTTGAAAGCTCCTTACCAAGGACGTATGCTTTCACGCAGCACTCCTGAGGCTGTAAAGTTTTACTGTGAGCTTATGAAAAATAGAAAAAACATGTCACACAGTGCTACTTTCCTGTTTGAAAGGCATTTTTTATTGGAAGTTTGAATGAATGTGATCCAGCCCATGACCTAATGTATTAAATCTAACCTTTATATAGATACATGAAAAGGTGAGCAGGTGTATAAATACATATCACAGTGAGGGCTCTTTATTGCTCTCTTAACTTGGATGTTAGATGAACCCTGCTTGCGAATGTATATTAGACTGTATATAAAAATGGATAGTACAAACACCATATTTCGAAGAGAGGGTGTAGTGCCGAGTTACCGGCCTAAATATGCTCCTGTAATAAGTTGTACTGAAAATGATTCACATAATACCAGCAGCACAAATGAGATCCCAAAACCAAATTCAATGAGCGGATATAATGCAGCACAGAAATAACTGCAGCTATAGTGACTAGCTCAGTACTCAAGTGTTACACAAAGATAAGGCCCATAATGTTGTGAACTTAAGCCTTAATATGATTTAAATGGGTAAATAAAAATTCATAGATGTTAAGACCAGAAACCAGTGGCTGATGGGGAACTGGCTATGTCCATCTTTTATATACAGTCAGTGCATCAGCATTAGTTTCCCTTTATTTTAAACCAAAGATGTTACCACATTTTTTGTACATGTGTGTTAAACAGCTGCTGGAAGCAGCCTGTGAGCATGCACATTTTGTTTAACAATAACAATTTAGTTCCATTTAAAGTGCATTTCCATTCCTAAGACATAAGCTTGTGCTCATAATAAGCATAAGACACAATTTAATAAACGTATTAAGCCCTAAACTGCCTGACATTCCAGTATTTAATGCAGTAAATGTATCCTCAGTGATATTATATATAGACTAATGTAATTTTCTGCTGTCTATAAGGTTAGAAACAATTACTTGGTGTTCCAAAGAGCTCTGCTGATAATGGATCCCAATACAATAAATGTGTTACCAAAATTGTTGAAAATTATGCTACTTTGACTCCCCTGAACATCCGGAAACATCCAGGAAATTGGTGTGTTGACGCTGAATTCTCTTCCATAATGGTATCAATAAAAACCCGGAGGCAGAGAGCCCACGTACAGGTATAATGTTTGATATGTTGCTCTTGAGTTTTCCAGGTTTATTATTCATCCACTTGTAATTGTATGCTCATGGTGCAAGAGTTTACTTCTAATAGGTGTGTGTGCATGGGCAAAGCAAACAGTGAATAATATTAAAGTGCTTTTAGTGCACTTTCTGCATGAGTTGCTCAGTATTTACATACATTTACACAAAGGCACATGTTAAACTTTAGTTTGTAGAAAGTTGCGAGCAAGCACAAGGGATCGTAATTGCCACCTGGGGAATATTGATTCATCAGATAAAAATCCTGTCAACTAAACCTTTCCAACTTTTATGACCACTCATGGAAGGGCTTATAATTCTAATAACAGTTACAAATCTAGTGCAGATTTCTTACACAAAGTCTGACGTGGATATCTCATCTATTGTATGTAATTTCTGCTTTTGCTGACTAATTGTGTGGGCACATGTTAAAGAGTGAAACACAAACATTTTCCCTCCTTCCTTTGATGTTTGCCGTCCTCATTATAACCTCCCTGTTAAGAGCTCCTCATTAGTGGGAAACAGCAAAGCAGTTTCTTTGTCTTTCTTTTAGCATGGTTCTGATATCAGATATATGAAGTCTGATTCTCAAAACTGAAACATACATCCACCAAACATGATATTAAAGCTCAAGTAGTGTCGTCAGTTATTCCTTCAGATCAGCTTTAATCCTCATTACTGTCTCCGAAACTGTGCATGTTTTGGATGTTTTACTCGTTGAGGTTTCCACGTCTGAATTTTTAGTACCACTGCTTTGTGCATAATCCTTACTGATTTCCAGTATTTGCCAGCAGCCACCCTGTCAGTCAAACGGCATTGTAACAGCAGGAAGCCCATTGTTTTCTGATCATTTCCTTCGGTAGCATAATGTCGAGATGTAAAGCTGCTTTTGATACTCCACTAAAACGCTTTTTAGTGGGAAGGATTCTGTAGGCGGCTTTGAAACCACCCTCACGGGGGTTAAAATGTCAGGTGAGTTAGCCGATGTAAGTTTGACTCTTATTTTAAGCTTCTCTAAAAAAAAAAACAACAACCCAGATTTCACTGAAATTATTTTAAGAAAACACTAACTGGCATCACGTATTATTAGCAACAATTAAGCATTTGGGGTGAAATGAAGCAGGAAAACAGGTATCAACAGTCAAAAGAGAAAGTTCAACTTTACGTTTGGGTTACTCATTTTTGAAGCCAAGGAACAAGGCAAACAAGTGAAAGAGATTAAAACAAAGAAAATAATAGCAGTTGTTTGAGACTTATTAATATTAAAGTGATGCCACTACTAATGAGAGTTTGCCATTGCAATCTGTGCAAAGAGGACATGAAGTACATACAGCATAAATATGTCTCTAATATTAGGCAGTCAGTATTCTCCAGTACTTTTTGTATGTGCTTGCCAGGATTACCGTCCGTCCGTTCTATAGGCCATCGTCAGGCTACCACAGAGAGGCGTACAATCGTTAAGGTTGGACGGAGTTATCTGGTTTTTTTTCTATGGCTATATTTGCACCACATGCAATAATATCCGGCAAGATTTCTTGGAATACTATTTTGTTCTTTAAACTAGGATAAGCCTTTAAGAAGATGGATAGAGCCCCTCCCCCCTATGTAAACCAATAGATTTGACTCTTGCCTGTGGGATCACACAATCTCTGTATGCAGCGACTGGAATGATGTCCAAAGTTTGCTGGTACCACAGCACCTGAGAAAGCGTGACACCTCACTTAGTGTCTTTGGGACTTTAAGAGCCCCACTGGTAATTTATTGCCATTTATTTTCACTTAAATTGTGAAGCAAGTCCTGAATCTTTTGAAAGGCAAAGAGGAATAGAGTTGGAATTGTTACACTCTTGGGACGGCTTGTTCATTACGAAACACTGAAACAACATTTCTTGTGATGAGATAAAGGGAATTATAGGCCGGTACAGTTATTTTTTTACAACTGGCCACACAAGATCTGTGGATACACTTTGATCTGACGAGTTGTAGCTGGGAACATTATCTCCTGGGCTCATCTTGTTTCAGTCCTTAATTAGTTCTCTGCTTGGAAAAGCCCGTGCTTAGTCAGTTTCCTGTGCGGTGTGTAATGGACCGAATGTTGCAACATCAGGAGACTTGACTGCTTGCCTGCCAGCTCTGTCAGGAGTGAGATAATGTCACACAGCTGCTGACTCAGAGGGTCATTGTCCAGCAGTTTAAAGCAGTGTTGGCTTCTTCATGCAGTCACTAAACACTGCAGGATGACTGCTGGCTGAAGATGTTTCATCTTTAAAATTAAAGTATTTTTTAAATCTTGAATTTGATGTAAAGCGTCATATTTTAGCTTATTAAACCTCAGCTGCCAATAGACATTAAAATGTAGGAAGAAGTATTTATTGTACTTTTGGATTACAGCTGCCGAAGTGTTAAAACAAATAATTAAATTGTAATTAGAACGAATTAGTGCCGCAATCTCCCCACTCAATCAGTCACTAAGACTCGGGGATGAAAAAAAGACAGGACACATTTTGTGTGGCACATAATTTGTTTTTTTTCCCCTCCCCCTTGCAGAGTCTGTTGTCCTATCTCTAGTCGACAGCAGTGACTTATGAGAGCTGTCAGTCAAGCACAAAAACTTCATCCGCCTCGGGAATCTGTTCATAAAGGACGGACGTGAGAGAGAAATGAAGCTTCATTGTTCGACTACTGAGACAAATGGCTATACAATGTTACAATTTTTGTTATTTTTCCCTCCATTAATTCTGCCCAGAAATAGATGTATTGTGTTTTTAAAGACGGCACACTTTATCTCCGGCTTTAAAGGCGGTTTTTGGTACCTAAAGATTTCTTTGAAAAACTTTGGAAGTCACTGCTCTTTTTCAGGCTGCCGTACATGTGCCCTTCAAGGTATGCGGTGCTTTATCAGCATTCTTTTTTTTCCTGTCAAACTTGAAAATATGCTGATGAACCAAAGGTCAGAATAACTCAAATTTTGACACATACATTAAGGGATGTCTACCTTTGCATAAACTATAACAGAGGATTACATATTATTAACCAGGTAGTTCTTTAAAAAGTCCCACAACTGTGTATCATACATTTGGAAAAAGTAATGCTCGCATAGTAGACTAGTATTTATCTTGTGTTTTATAGCTAATTTGTTTGAATTCAATAATACTAAGACTCAACACATGAGAGCAATGACACTCAAATAATACTTAATTAAAATTTTTGTCTAACATTGTTTGTTATATTTTTAAAAAACTCTTTGCGAGTCACCTCTATGGATAGATTTGTAATGCTTATTCAAATCCAGAGATTTGCTGATTGTTCTTTAACAGAAAAAAGCGTAATACTCATAAAAATAGACAAATATCGCCATTACTATTAGACTTTACCATTAGATGTGATTTCTGTTTTCCCCAGTATCTTCTGAATAGTGTAGTTTTTGGTGTCAGAGAGGTTAGTTGTTCTGTTTTGGACCTCCTGAACAATTTTTGTCCATTCCAGTGATTGTTGGAAAGTCTTCACTCAACCATTTCTTAGTTATTGCTTTCCCAGGTGCAGTTTTTAAGTATCTGTCTGGTTTTTGAGTACAGTTGGCAGATTCCCCGAACACATAACATTAAAATCAAAGTTGATCTATGGGCAGATTGATGATCTTTCTGTTTCCACATCCAGCCAGTCAGAGGAAATCAAAGAATGGTCCTGAAAGACTTCAGTGAGTGTCTTTTTTTTTAATATCATTTTTACTCACTAAACACTAAAGCAACATCTTGGATGGGCTGCCCACAGGGGATCATAATGTTGGACCGATAATCCTGTTAAAATGCTCCAAAATAGGAAGGAGAGGTGGAGTTATGTGACTCCAGGCTGTTGGCTACATTTGAGCACACCTGTCAGACAGAGTGTCCACTATGCAAATGGATGACATTCAACAGTCATGGGGAAATTACCTGCAGAGATCAAAGACATTTTTGTACCAGGCTGTAAACATACTGTGGGGGTTGCTGGATTGCTGCCCGGGAAGAATATGTTTTGGATGGTTTGGATAATTTGGTGTTGGTTCTCAACTAAAACCAGTTGGTAGATCCCTTCCTTAACATAACATCCTCAGCCAAACACAAAGCATGGCTAACCCTAGCTGTTCAAAACTTCTGAAACTTTTAGTGAGGGAATTTCCTTCTTCTTGGTCTGTCAGAGACCACTTACCAGAGTCACCCCTCCCCACCCCCAATCTGGAGAAACTGAGTTCTTCCCTTTTCTGAGCTTGCCTTGCATAGTTAACATGCCTTAACTCCTTTATAAAACCTGCCACATACCTAATGTTGTGCATTCAGGGAGTGATGCATGGAAAGGAGCGTGCAGCACACATGATTTGCTTCAGTATAAATGCTCCTTGTTATCGCATCTTTACATATGTCAAACTGTGTAACAGTCCTCTTTTGTCCTCGGCTGAGCGTGCTGCCATAAGTGCTTCTGCGCAAGTTTCCTGAATGTCCTTCCTGCACGAGTGAACCTGATCTCACAAGATTTCCACAACCCTACTCATGCGGCATACTCGCACGCCTCCTAAGCAGATGCTTTCATGCAAACACTTTGTGGGATAAGCCACTTTCTCTTTCATTCACCCTGGCTCAGTTCTAACACACTCATTTGGCTACTCGGTCATTCGTAGCAGCACGGAGAAACCTAGTATTCAAATTTATTCAGCTGTTTACAGCATCACCCTGAAAATATCTGTCTAGACTGTGAAAAGCTCACCTCTGTCTACTCCTCCCTGAGGCCAAGAAGAAGCCCAGGAACGTTTCAGTTTTGAGTTTTCTGCTTTCTTAGCTCGCTGTTTGTGGGAGAAGAAATGTGTGTTCATGAGTAGTTAGCAGTAATATTTCGTCTCATATTTCTTTTCTTTTGTCTTTGCCGCAGAATGCAGAAGTGTCGGTGTTTGAGGTGAACATCAGATTTGTTGGAGGTCTGCTGTCCGCCTACTACTTGTCTGGAAAAGAGGTAAGGAGAAAAATAAACCTTCCTGTTTTTTGCTTTAATTTATTTATTTATTTTTCTGCCACCTCTGCATTGAACGAAACTTTGGGGAGTCTTTGGGGAATCTCAGCCTGTAGTGTGATTGATGAAACAGATGGTAGAGTGGAGACTGAATGAATTAATGTTTTCATGTGCTCAAAATCTTTGGCATTATCCCCTTTAATAGCTGGTGCAGTTAAATGTCTCCCATATGGCAGGGTGAGTTTAAGTTCTTCGTTTGAGTATCATCTAGTTTGATTGATTTGCTTCCAGCCTTCCTATGGGTGGAAGATTAACTTCTGTGTTGTTGTTCTTGGATCTTGTCTTCTGTAGTGCCTTTTAGCTATTAACAGTTCTATTTAATGTGCTTTAAATACTGAAAGCTGTTGTATTATTAAAGAGTTGAGCAGGGAATTTGCTTAGAGACAAAGAACCTTTAGAGGAACTACTGCAGGGACCAGGGCCTGAATTTAGTTCTGGAATCACCCCCTAATGTCCTTACTTTGGTGCTGGTACTTTAGGTTTGTGGCTTACGCCACCAAAATTTGTGACCGGTCAATCTTCTGCATTACCACAACCTTCTGGACTTTACTGGAGACCAGTGGCATTCAGCAAATCATGAATAGAAATCTATGGGAGAATTCTGAAATGCTAATGATGGTTGGTTATCTGCGTCCAGAGAGCCATCAACAGGCAAAATTGGAAAACATATCAACCAATCTGGTTGTTATGCTGACACATGCGAACATTACAGCCTCACACCACTTTCAGCTGTGTGGTGGAAGCCGTGACTGTCTACCCTTTATAGTTTATTAAATATACTTTGTTTTACTTTTTCTTTGCATATTAAATCCACAGTGTAAATTAGCGCAGCATTTGTTCAGTGTTCTGGTTGGATAAGCAAAGATCCTGTCTGCATTCTGGATTTCTTAATGAAGCTGTAATGTTGTGAAATTGTATGCATGTGTAGTAGAAGTGCAATTTTAATAAAAACAGTGTTTGTTTGTTTTTTAAACCTTCTTTTGAGATCTGTTTCCAACCTTTCCAACCAGATTTTACTGCTGTTTTTATGTCAGTGTGACCGAAAGGCTTCAAAATAACTGCCTAGAAGTATTTCAGAGATGGCTGCTGAGTGGAAAGGCTTGCTTCAGGAACACATGTAAGCAAAATATAAGCCGAAATTGGCCAGCAGAGAATCTCAGTCATGTTTACGGTGTCCTGAAAGGTGTAATAGGCAGCATTATGCAGTAATTCAGCCAGACACAATTCTGTGAATGACTTCAAAGAGCTGCTATTTAACTCTATTCCTATGCAATGAGGTTCATTAGCGACCTTTGCAGGAGTGGATATCAGCCAGATGGCAGCTGAGAAAATATAGGCTGATTTAAATCTTGATTCAGTTGGATTTCTTTATGTTCTAAAGTAATATTTCACAGACACCTGAACCATGTTTTCATTTAGTTGTTAGCTTGTCTTTCACTTACTTTATTTAAGTTTGTATCACAGTCTTTTGGGGGAAAAAAGTTGCTGTGGCCTCTTTTAGATGAAGTTTTGGCTGTGCACAAAATTGGTTCAAGTTTGCCTTTGATGCTTTCTGCCAGACGGGCTCTGTAAGATGTTAAAGATCCTGCCAGTGAGGTTACTTTTCTTGAAAATGTGTGTTTTAACCCAAACCCTGAGATCTTCTTCCAAATCTAACCCAGTTGTTTCTGTTGCCAGACTGGAAACTTGTCTCACTTGTACAAAAATAAGGTTTAAAACAGCTATCCCTTTGTCAGCAGACTAATTTCCCTCCTCTGTACTGGTGTTTACATTGAAATGCAGCCGGTCTTGTGGTCTGAAGCAACTTTTACTTTCTTCTGTAGTAAAAGAGTGAAAGTTCAGGACATTTTGGGTCAGCGCTCTGCTTGACTTTATAGGTGAAAGGGAACAGAGCGGTGGTGTTCCCTCCACCCTCGGGGACCGAATATGTCCTGAAGTGTCTGAGTGCTGAAAAACTATTTCTGCAGCCTTGTTTTATGCAGGAAAAATGAGCGAGGAGGGAGATTCCACAGGGCTTCTCACTTTACTCATAGTGCCAGACCTGTTGTGACTGTGTGCATGTGTATAAATCTGCTCAATGACAAGAGGCTGTGAAAATGACACCAGCAGGGTATTGCGCTACTCTGCCGATGCAGAAATGGTGTCTTAAACTCAGTTTTTTCTTGATGCCATATCTCCTTCATCTTTTCAGCTTATGAAATTCAGTCTCTAAATGAATGATGAAGCCCCACTAAAGAACAGATAATTCTGCACATCATTACAGCCCCAAAAGCCTGATACCAGCATAAGTATAACCCCTCCCCCCCGAAAGATCTTCACAGTTGATTTCTGTTTTTTAGACTGATGTCACCAAGTGGGATTTTCCTTAAAGTGGCTTCTTCATTATCGCTGACACTTCAGCAGTAATCAGTTCTTTACATGCAGGTATATCACCCTAATCTACATCTTCATCCCGGCAGTGAATGAACGAGGCTTGTGAGGCTAAGCGCTTCTTTATTAGCAGAGGGAGGCGGTGTGGGCAGAAGTCAGACTGGAGAGCAAAACCCATTTCCAAGTTCAGTGAGCATTTCCATGCTTCACCACACACAGAAAATCTGGAGGAATATTATTCCTTACTTGTCAAACGTTAGATGTATGGATCATGTCATAAAACTAAACAGTAAAACTAATAAGAACAGCAGGCGCTACTTAAAGAGTGTAAAGTGGTTAAGTTGTAAGAAGACAATAGTTTAATCATTCCTAATTTGAGTCCTAAAGCTGATAACAAAGTGAGGCAGTATGATACTAGTGACAGTGTGAGCCTATGTGTGTGCCACCATTGTAAAGCTTTTGCATAACCATATGTGAGTTATTTTTGTCTTTTTTTGTTGTTTTTTATTATCCCTCAGTCATGAAAGGGTGATTGGGTATTGTCGTTACCACACCGGGTGGGTGGGTGGACAGAGTGGACACTAAAATTTGTGGACACAAAAACTTTATAAATATGTCTCCTAGGATTTTCAAATGCATACCATAAATGTATCTATAAAAAAAAAATCTCGAACGAGGTTGAACCTCGGTGACCTTGGCCTCAAGGTCAAGGTCAGAGGTCAAGTTTTCTTAACTCAAGAAGGAAGTAACCTTTGATTTTCAAATATATACTATAGGTGCAACTACTAGAAGGGTCGGGAGTAGCACTGGCGGCCGTCAGTACTTTTTTTTTTTTTTTTACCACCCGCTATTTGTCTGTGGTGGGTTTGGCTACAGAGTGTGGCTGTGGTTCAAGAGGTAGAGCACAAGGTCAGAGGTTTGATCCCCAGCTGCTCTGGTCTGCGCGTCAAATTGTGCTTTGGCCAGTAACTGAACTCTAAATTTGCCCTGATTCATCCATCAGAGTATTAATCTGTAAGGTAGAAAATGTTTAAAGGCATTCAAAAAAATAGAATTATCAAAACCCTTTTTTAATGTTTAGAAAGCTGATAGCAAGCTTCCTGCATTAATCTTTATTGGCAGCCATAATAATGAGAAAATTAGAAGCTCTTGGTATCATCTGAACTGATAATCCTCTCAACATCAGCGAGACAGTGAATTGAAAACTGACTCCCCATCTTTCTCACTCGCCGTCACTCTTAGATCCATTTCTTTTATGAGTGTCGCTCAGTTCACCATCCTCTTCTATTTCATTACTGCCTCACAAGGTCCTATTCATTCAACTCCAGGTCAGGGTTCTCTCATGGATAGATGGACAACAGGTGGCCTTGGAGGACTGAAAGCTTGTGATGGCGAAGATGACTGAATGTGGGTAGTGGTGATGCTCTGAATGACCGTCAGCGTGTGGTTGGAAAACTGCTGTTAACACTGCTTTCATTGCTTATCGCCACTTCATTAAGTACACGTGTTCATTTGCTCATTAATATAAATGTCTAATCAGGCAACTGGCAGCAACTCACTTCATTTACTCATGGCAACATGGTTAAGATTATTTGGTGAAGTTCAAATAAAAAGGAAGTTCACGTGAGTGACTTTGAATGTAGCAAGGATGGTGTCTAAGGATATCAGAAACTGCTGATCTGCTGGGATTTTCCTGCACAACTATCTCTGGGGTTTACAGATCCAAGGAGCTGAAATTCTCTGATTGAAAATACCTTGCTGTTGTCTGAGGTCAGAGACTAGACTGCCTCGTAACTGTAACTCAAACAATCACTCATGACAACCAAAGTATGCAGAAGAGCTTCTCTGGATCGTCAACACATCGGACCTTGAAGCAGAAGACCACAGCTGGTGCCCCTCCTGTTAGCTATGAACAAGAAACTCAGGCTACAGTTCACATAGACTCACCAAAACTGGACAATAGAAGAAAAATCTGATGTCGATTGATCATCTCAAACTGGTTTCTGACGTGACAATGAGTTCACTGTGCTCAAATGGCTGTCACAGTCACCAGATCGCAAAGAGCACCTGCCCTGTCAACATGGACCTAAATCTTTGAGGAATGTTTTTAAAACCTTATTGAATCTATAAAGCAGTTCTTAGGGCAAAGGGGGTCAAACACAATACTAGCAGAGTTTAAATCTAATAGAAAAAAGATGTGCTCTGTGTTAATAACCAGTTAAAGTTAAATCCATCCCAAAGAAAACAAAAATCTATATAGTCTTACAGGTGAAGTTTAAAGCAGAAAACACAAAATTTGAATTTGTGTTTTTCATTTTCACAACTGTTGAGAAAGAGAATTTATACTGGAGTGGTAGGATTACAGACCTTTAACTCTTCATTTTCACCTGATGCATTAGAGGTTTTCTAGATGAGTCCAGTTTTTCTCACATACAGGCTTAAACTCCCACTACCCACATCCAGGTACATTATGTGGAGAGATATTTTTATAACAATTGAACACTTGATAGACATTATGTAACTTCCAATTTAGAGTAGCCAAAGAAGATATTTTTTAAAGCGAGAGGCAGCCAGGTGAATACAGAAAATAATACTGTAGATAAGATCATGACCTTAGAAAGTATTCCGCCTCTTGACTTTGTCTGCATTTTCTAGTGTTGTCGTCTGAATTGAAAATGAATTCATTAGAGATAGGAGACCTTGTCAACAGCCCACTCAGCATATTCAGAAATGATCCTTTCAATGAAACAAAACCTCCCTTAAATGCATCAAAGTGTCTGCTCTGACCAGTGCAGTTCTGTGTGAGGCCTTTTATTTGTATTTTAATGTATTAATATTAAAAAAAAAACATGCTATAGAGTGTAGTGACGACCTAGTGTTTGCTGTAATACATGTACGAATAAAATACAATGGTCATGTTTGAAGACTATAGTGTATATTCAGACTTTTTACATAATGTCACACCATTATGTGACAAAACAGGTTTTTCCTCTGCTGCCTTTCAAGTATTTTTACCAGTTCTTGTTCAGCAAGGATAGTTTTTCATTCAGATGCAGTTCAGATCAAGCCACTAAACTCTTACAGTATACGACTGCATGTGGACATGCTTCTTCAACCCCTTTCAAACAAGTCCTGCGGGCCAGTTGCAGCAATCCCTTCTCCACAGCAACTCAGATTGTCAGTTGTGAAGTCATCTAAACTGACACTGGTGGGAATTTTGATTGGATCGAGCTTTTGAAGTTTTTCGCTTCTCAGTCTTGATCTTATGACCTCTGGACTCTTGCAAATGAGATTTTTAATCTCAAGAAAATTGTTGTGCCATGAAGTGAAGTTTAAGTTAATAAAAAGTTCTAATGACCCTGAAACTAATGAGTGATCTTAGATAGCTGGCTAACCTTTGCTAATTAGAACTCACCACTGCAATAAAGAATGTCCTGCCCTCCACCTCCCAACCAGCAGAATTATTGACCCATCTCTATTGAAAATACATGGAACGGATTCTCCAAGGGATAATGTGTAAATCTTCTTCAAAGTGGAGCTCCGGCAGGAACTTTGCTCCTGTTAGTGGCTGCAGTGGCTGCTGCACACCTGCACTTTGTACAGAAACCTTTGTTTTCATTCTTTTAGGAAGGATTTTAAGAGTGCCTTAATTAGATGCTTAGAGTTAGATAACAGGAAAGTAAAGGAGAGAGCGCCGGGAGGTGACAAGCAGGAAATGGCCTGCAAAATCGAACCCAGGCTGCACATGTGATGTGAATTCCACCAGGTGAGCTGTAGGGTGTCTGATAATTGGCAGGGTTTTGCTGCATTCATGTGGAGTGTCCAGCACTGGCCAGCATGCTGTAAAACTTTTTTTCTTCTTTTTGCCTTTCAAGGCTCTATGACAAAAAAAAAGAACTTGAATGAAATGAACTCAGTACTCAAAAAAATAAAATAACATGAATTAAAAAAAAAAAAAAACCTTGCAAAGGCCTACACCTGAAGATTTTAAGGTGTTTTCATATGAGATGTTTAATAGGGGTTAAGGCTGAAGAGCCAAGATCACCCGAAAGGTCACTTTAAATGTTGAAATATCTTTGATATCAAAAAGCCTTAAGTAAGAATATTTTTTTTTAATTGTAGCTGCTGAAAACAATTAAAAATTTAAATCTAAAGCCTGTTGGTGATTGAGCTTGGATGTGAAAACCAGTGTTTGAAAGTCTAGAAGATGAAATTAAATGAAGTGTAAGTTAAAGTCAGGTGTCATGTTTTAGGAGCATTCAGCAGCTTTTATCCATTTTGGGGACTGTCACCACACCATCCTTGTTGAAAGCAATCTGAACTGAAATGCATTTTGCAGTTCTGCTTACAGCCTAAATTTTGGGACAGAGTGTGATAAACCAGGAGAGAGTGGTGAAAAGTGCTAAAGACGGCCAGAAGGAGCAGCTAGAGGAGCAGAGGGACTCTGTGTCTTTGGCTCTGACTCAGAAAGACTGACTCTCTGATGAAAATTTGATCAGAAAAGTACACCCGGTACTGGCTGTATGCACCCTACTGGCAAGCTTTTAACATCTCTGCCTGCATACAGATGTTAGCATGTGACCTCTTCTACTGACAAAAGGGGGGGAAAAACAAAAACAAAAAAAAACGTGGATTTGTAAACAAAGTATAGAAAGGTGTCAAAGGTTTAAGGCTTCCAGTCATCTTCATAATCAAAGCTAAGTGTTTAAAGTGGGGGAAAGACAAAGAAAGGACAAACTGAGTAAGAAATGTAAGCAGGTAAGCTGAGAGAGTGAGAGAATAGGAAGAAAGAAGCAGTGCATGAAGGAAGATATTGTCTGGGAGAGACCTGAAAGAAGTGTGGAAAGAGGTGATGATGGATGGAGGAATGAAACTGAAAGCAGTGATGGAAAAAGTTTGAAATAATACAAAATAGAAAATCAAGCAGCAGGTGCTGTGTCCCAGCTTCATCCACACAATAAAAGGAAAGAGAGGAATTTTGAATTGTAATGTGTAAAATTTAAATTACAGCATTGGAAGAATTAACACGTCCTCGCTGTGAAAATCTAATTAAATTTTTGCATTATTCATTGTAAGAAGAGATTTTCATCCTCTTCAAACCTTTATTCCACAGCGATTAGAATGAATTGAAGTGATGAATCCTGATTATGATGAAAACTAATCCCAATCTCCTTTAGTTGTGTCTGACAGAGTAATCTGATGATTGCAGGGATGAGTGTCCCAGCTGCTTACCCCATCCCTTAGACCAACATAGAAAACTGAAAAATCCTGTCACTTGATAACAAACCTAGACACTCGACTCTCAGGTGTGTCATGGACCTCTTTTAAAGACAGATGCCAAAAATAATCATATTTATCTAAAAGTAATGTAAAAAATGATCCTGTTATCTTTGCAACTTTGCTTGTAGAACTTACTTCCATATTTGGGGTTTGCTTACATTATATATATATATATATATATATATATATATAATGGTGCAGAATGAGACTAAACCATCCTGACATTGACAGTATAGGTGGTGTTAAGAAATATGTCCACATGGAGCCTCTCTCTTGGTCTAATAACAAAAGTTACTTCAATCGGTCGCGAGTGGTGGAATAGTGTGGAAGCTACACTGTTAATCGTACCCATGTGGGAATAAAGCTTCTTTCAGCTGCTTCTTTATTCACACAGCAGGCGGCACATTATGGTACTGGATGGTTGACCCCAAAGGGATTTTTTTCTCCTCCCGGTCTCAAACCAGAGCCCTTCGGTGCGTTGGGCAAATTTGTAAACCATTGAGTGCATTGTCATCCTGTGTCTGTACTCGGGCCTCACTCTGCCCTAAACCCGAGTATTTCCAGCTGTGTGAAGCCATCTCAGCTAGACACTGCTGTTGTGTTCTCATGGGAAAAGGAACAGTTTTAGATAACATGCTGTCAAAAATAAACACTTCTAACTGCTTAAAAGCTTCTCACCCAGATGATCTTAATCTCAATTATGAGATGTATGAATGGGTATTTGTGACAGGCTTCTACTCAGTGCTGCTTTCTTATAACTTAGCCATTTGTCTGGAGAAGCATTAGCTGTCTTGCCTCCCCCCTGTATTATTGAAAGCACTTGATTGTTTCATGGATCTCAATGGCATTGAACAACAGAAATTAGCTGAACATTCGGTTCCTCTTGCCAGGCCTTGATTCTATTCCTGAAAGGTTTTATTGTCACTGATTGATTCGATGGCACAAGAAGCTGGGCACCCTGGCTCGGGATAGCACAAAACGCCTTTGCCAATTCCTTCAACTAAATTATAGGTCTCCATTAAGATAAGTTTTCCCCAAGTATATTCACAAATCTTAGCAACACTCTAATCTCCAGTCTTTCACTCTGATACTCAGCCTTTGTGATCCAATCAAACAGTTAAAGCTGTTTGAAATAGCCTGTGAGTGAGCTGAAATCAGACTCCTTGGAGCTTTCATTAATAATTTTCACTAAGCCTTGCCCATATTTCAGAGTCATTAAATAATACTAGCATTACTCTCATGCAGACTGTTAAATCAGTTACAAAAAACCACTATTACCAGGTTATTGCTTAACGTAATTGTGTTTACTTTGTCACTTTTCTATCTCTGTTATTAAGGTACAAACCATGTTTACACATGTCAGCATTAGTCTTTATCTTATAATTCTTGCAGGACTACACAGAAATACACACAATGTTTATCCTTAATAATATGTTACGTCAATATGAAGAAATATACAATTTTGTTCTGTGGACTGCCTCAACAGAGAACAGGCATGTTCACTTCCTGCATTTAAACACTGCGGCTCATGATGACAAGTACGAGAGCCTATAAGTGCTGTTTTGCTTATAATAACATTTCTCCCAGCCAGTAGCTGACAGTCAGTCGTTCTAATATGGCATGAATGCAGCATTACACAGAAAAAGAGACGAGGCAAGATCAAGGCAGAGAAACGAGGAGGCACACTGTAACAGGCTCAAAGAGGAGTCGACAGTCCCTGAGCTAAAGTTGAGAAACAGCAGGAAGTCTAGATGTGCA
>VUQG01005851.1:10296-47864 GCA_015106755.1 Etia nguti | reverse complement strand
GTCCTTTTAAAAAAAATTTTTTTGTTTTTTTTTTTTTTTTAACCTTGTTGTTAATGCATTTAACCACAGTGTGCCCCCCCCTCCCCTTTTTTTGTGTTAGCCAACAAAACTGACAAGGGCCCACCTTGTTTCGCACCTTGTTTCCCACTCAGTGTGCACTCCCTCAGTTCATTTAGCTGCACTCCATTGAAAATTATTTCCACTGATGGTTTTTATTGAAGATGTTATGTTTAGGCTGTTGCTGTTACATTTGACCAAGATGTTGGTGCATCAAAGTTAAAAAAAGAAGTTTTGTGGTTGTGTGAAAATGACAGTTATCAAAGGCAGAGACAGAATCCTGTTGGCCGGATTTAAAGTAAATTCCTCGGAGCTGTTGTGTCTTTTAAAAAAGCCTGAAGTAAGACATTGATTTTGATGTTTGTTGTCTGTGTCTAAATTTACCAGTCGTCTAAACACAAACTGTTCTCTGTAGACTTTCAGTCTGTCACTTGCAAGAAACCCCTATAAGCTTTCTATGTTTTGTTTTGGTTTAGATTTTTTTTTTTGGCAGGCAAAAAGACAAAACTCACCAAGAACTGAGTGGTTTCACAGGAGAATTAAACTTTTTTGGGTGTTGTTTCAAAATATGGAAATATCTTTTCTTTTTTTTTAATCAATCAACCCATCCACTAGGGCAAGTCTTTTTGCTTAAAAGCCTAATTTTTTTTTATCGCAGACCTTTAACAAGAAGGTCTCTCCACAGACGTTTGCATTGACTGACATTTGCCAGAGACTCTGTGACATTTAGTCCCGCGTGTGATCCATTTTAATACTTTCGATTTATTATACCTTTTGAAAATCAGGTCTGTAGCTTATTTGTCACCACCCTGAACAAATCGGTGGCAGCTCAGGTCATCGGTTCTCTTGTGGTTCGCAGCACTTTACAAGCTCCCTTTTCTCATATTAGAGGCGCCCAGATGCCCACGAGGTTGGGTTACCATGTGGGTGCAAATCCCATCAGTGGTCAGGCCTTTTGCGCATGACGTTGTCCTGCTCTGCCCCCGTATTTTCTTCCATATTTAGCCAAATATTACCCCCCAAAAATGATCTTAAATAACTTTGTGTGACAAATATCGCACAACAGAATGTGGAAAACCAGTTTCAGGTGTTTGAGCTGTGAAATGAGTTAGTTTTGCTTTTCCTGGGGTGAGTCAGCCTGTTTATGATTTTTGGCCTTGGTGAAGTGTGCGAGTGAATATTTGACATTTTCTATCACATGCAAGCCTTCCAGCCTTTTAGCTCAGTCTTGTTCTCTGACAGTACAGACCTTCCACAGCGACATTTAAGTGATACCTCACTATACTGAATGCTCCTTCCCTCTGACTCTGTCTCCCTTTCATCCATACTTTTTGTTTTGTGTTTGAGAATTATTTCCGTATGAATTATTTATCATTGTTTGAATTAACTCGTTTTAGTTTGTATGCTTCCTGGTTATTCCGAAAGTGGCTGCTGAGGCTGGTGAATGGACCTTAATCACAGGTTTGTTGATTTCCTGTTTTTGAGAGGGCAAAAAAGATTAGATGGGAGATGTTTCGTGAAGCTGGGAGTGTTGGGTTATCTTCCTGGCTCAAAATAGGCTCTTGAGAGGGTGGGTGACTACAACTTTAATAAATAAAAGTTCTATTTATGAAACTCCTGGCCAATCTTACTATCGTAGACTAAAAAAATATCTTCCACCAGTCATGCAAACCACAACAAGATGAAGCCGCCATGTTTTAATTTTCACATTTCCAACACAGCCCCTGCTGCTGGGCTCAAAACTGTTTTCTGTTTGTCAGCAGTTGAATGTTGTTGTTTTTTTCCCCCTTCGACAGATAAAATCAAATGTGAGCAGGGAAGCAAAAATCCAATCACAAGTAGCCACTTGTGCATTTAAAATCAGAATATCAGGTATGAACCGCAGTGTGTCTCAGCTGGATCCAGACACGAGCTGGATATGAGATCTTCCGTCTGAACTGATTCCCATCCTCCCACCAGACTAGACACTTTATTACTCTCCCTGAGTGATATAAAACTCTTCTGCTGACCAAAAACACGCAGTGTCCTCGGATTTTTTTCTTACATTTCAAAATGAATTGATTCATTTTAGACATCTGTCCTTAAAAAATACTATACTGATACAGGAAATCGATACAAAAGGCTTTTTGCATGACAAAAGTTAACGCTCATTGCAGCAGAGCATTAACCTAAAATTGCTGCTTGATGCTCACATTGCAGTTTTTATCCCTTCAGCCCATCCAATTGTGCACTCCTCCCCTGTAACTTTCCTACAGAGACGGCAATTTTCTATGTAAATTCACTTTCTCCCGATCGTCTTCATTTCCATACCAGCGCCGTCAAAAGAGCTGACTGTCAAAAGTGTGCCGAGTCAGCACCGACTGTGCCACGAGAGAGCAGAGGAAATAATAACGTCAGTCGATCCTCTTTGCACCTGCGCACGCACATGTGTGTATGTGCGTGTGTGTTGTTTTTTTTTAATACACAAGGCGAGGATTGCTAATTTTGAGATGAAAGATAAAGCCAAAGCTTTTACCCATCTTAGAAAGAGATTCTGCTTCTCCTATCAAGTGTCAGACTCGAGAAAGGCTTCCAGCGGTGAAGCCAGAGGTGATCCAGAAGTTCCCTGTCATCTTTGTTTGACTGACATGAGCTCAGCAGTGCCTTGGTTTTATTTTTTATTTTGCCTTAATACCTGTTAACAGAGAGTATTCGAAACTTTGTTTTATTTCTGGGAATTACACTAGATACGCTAATAGATGAGTAATATTTGAAATTACAGCAGAAGAAAAAAAAAAATAGGTTTGCATAAACAAACACTGCACATCCTTTAAAAGTTCTCATGAATGGCATCGCTGTTACGGCTGCCAACCAGAGAAGTGACATTATGATCCCAATTTGTTTAATGTAGTAAAATTTAAAAGCAGTGGTGGAGAACATGACAGCGGAGGCCCTTTTTGCAGGGTGGATACAATGAGTGGAGCATTGTGCTAACTTTGTGCGTGCCTATATGCACCGCATTCATAGACCGTGGAAAACAGACGCATGAGAAACAAAAAAAGGCCACATTCATTATATGTTCTGTCATAGTACCCTTTTAGAATAAACTCAAGAAGCTTGTAGTGGCTTTAATTATTCTGAACATAGCGAGATGAAAGAAAACGGGAGCCTTTAAAGGAGCTCCAGCACGGAAGGCTAATTACTAAGTGAAGACCAGTCTGCTCTCAGCTGCTATACAGTACCTCCAGGCTTGACGTCTGGCCCGAGTTGTATTGAATTAGGGCCAATAGATTAGCGGACAGTGTGCCTCATCTGTTTTGCTTTTGTTTTTTGCTTTAAAAAAAAAAGTTTTCTTATAACTCAGAGCTGCATTCGACTCTGTCAGCCCACTTGGAGGATTGAGCCAGTCATTAGTACAGAGTACGGTCAATAAAAACACCTGTACATTATTCTGCTGGATTCAAAACTGCACACAGTAGATGACAACCTGAAAGTGGATTGGTTTGAAAACAACAAGATCTCAAGTTTCAGAGGCCAAAAGTTCTGTTTTGTTTGTACTACTGATTTGTATTTAATGTACATATTTAGGTCAGTCTGTGGTTAAAAGCCTTCAAATTTCTAATGTCTAATAAACTGTCCAAATTTTAGATTTTTGATTGATCCATTTTAAATGAGCTTGGGCCCAAAGATGATCGTGATGCGGTAGTTTTAAATTTTTGTAAATGCAGCGGCAAGCTTCTGGCAGTGGTTCTTAGAAAATTTCCTGAGCCCGTGCTGTGATTTCCGTAACTCATCGTGTCTTTTTCAGTGCAATTTACTGCCTTGCAATCAGTGCATGCTTACTGTTGTCACCGTCGCGAACGGTGGCGGATGCCAAAAGTGACGTCACAACCGCTGGCACGCGGCCTGCTTTGATGTTGTTTAGGCTTGCCATGCATTTCTCGACTTTTGTAACTTGGCCTAGACACAAGTTTAAACTTGGAGACAATTTTACTCTGTGTTCACTGCCGTTTCAATTATATATCACAGCAGGAGCACAAAGGTTCCTCGAAAACCTTGAGGAAAAGCAATTCAGCAATTGCTTTGTTTCCTATTTTGACTTCTTCTATTCCTTTTTTTTTCTTCTGAGTTGTGACACCTAATATTCATTAGAAGACTGCACAAATCAAACACAACTTTGTTTCAATTGTCATGCTAAAGCAAAAAATGGAGGGGCCATCAGTATTAGGTGCCAAGAAGCACGGTCAGGCTTTAGCCTTGTCCCTTTCTCTTGATCCTGTGAATTTTTAATTATATTATGTCTCGTACATGATGTCCCAAAATTCTTGGAATCTTTGGTCGAGAAATGTTTTCTTTAAACAACTGAACAGTTTTCTCACATGGTCCTTCAAAGTAGGGAACATCTTTTCTTCTGGAAGAATGAGCCTCTCTGAATACATACATACATACATACCTCAGTGTTACAACCTCATTAATTATGAGAAATTCGACCAGTTTTTTTCAGTTTTTTTGCCCTTACACTACATAAGCAATGTGTAAGGGCTCCAAAAAGACCTTTCACACCTTTGCAACGCTTGACTCTCTCGTCTTTTCACTTTTTCCAGTTAAATGTAGGCTTTAAATACTTGTAGATTATTGGATTCAGACTATTTTGGAAACAGGGTTGTTGTTCCTTTATATTGCACTATTTATTCTCACAATAACAGTGAAATGTTCACTGTCAATGGGTGACATTTGGGACACAGACCACAAAGGACAACTTGCATACATTATAGCTCATGTCAACAATCTCCCTGTCAACATTTTTCATTCTCCGTCACCTTTTACGCTAACAGCCGACCCTCTAAACGAGGGGTTTGTATACCTTTTTGTGTGTTATCATTGCTGACAGGTGGCCCCTGCCGAAACACCACAATAACTCCGGAGTTGCTCTCTCTCCATTTTCTCCATCCAGTCTCATTAGCATTCAAACTGCTTCACCTGCAGGGCTCTTTAGTAGTTGAGGGTGAGTCAGAGTTTAATTATTTTGGACAGTAAAAGGAATTTTTTCTTTTTTTGGAGGTGTAGTCTGGACAGATCCACCTTTTAACACCACAGTGACCCCGAGGGGGAAAGAAAACATGGTGTAAGAGCGAATGCATTCATGGGGTCAGGAAGGTGCCGGCATATACCAGTGAACTGTAATGCTGAAGTTCCGTTTTCTCCGTATTTCCATATCATTTAGATAGACTTGGAGGGGAGTTCCCTGTAAAAACCATCAGTTACCTTGGTTAATATTCCACCCTGAGGCATCCTGCCAGGAAATGTTTTTATACCTTGCAGGTATTTGCATTTTCCACCTTGGTGAATGCCAGCGTTGCTTCCTCCTGTTCTAATTCAAGGTTATGAGTTCAGACTCTGCTCTGACCCACACAGATGACTCAGTAAGTTATAGTCCGGGCTTTTTGCTGAACTTTGTACGTTTATTCTTTTATTTGCATATCAGACAACATGTAAATCAATACTGGCATTTTTTTTTCTGTTCTTAGTTTCGCTCCTTCCCATTTGCTTTCCTTAAATTATTACGATTCCATCTCTCCCATCTCAAATCTGTTTGTTTTTCTTCCCTCATTCATCCTACGTTTTCCCTCCCCAAAGCAAGTTATTAAAGCCAGAGTGAGCTAGCGAGGGAGACAGACACAGACAGAGAGAGAGAGAGAGAGTGATGAGGACAAGAGCAACCATTCACACAACAGCAGGCTTCTTAACTACTGAAAGCTGTCACCTCCTCAGAGTAGTTTGTGTGCAAGCCTCTCCAATACAGCTGTCAGGGCAGCAGTCTCCAAACAGGCCTCCTTCAGCTGACACTCAGTCGTACACTCGCTTTTTTTTCCATATTCAGTCTGCACTCATCGCTGAATGGATTAATTAATTCATGAAGTGAAAAAACATAACACTTCTGTGTCCTTTTAGCGCTGCGCTAGACATGCAGCCCCACATACAGGGTAGGGAATGCTGTGTGGTACAGGAAGAATTAAAAATTGGGTGTTTAATTGTCAGTTTGGCAACAGAAAATCTTTATATTTTGGAGGCAAAATTGAAGAGATATACGGGGGGGTGAGGGTGGACTGTTTAAAACCAGCGGCCTCACAGTGGTGGGTTGGGCAGTTGATATGGAGTCTGCTTATAGTGATGTGAAACCATGTGTTTAAAAACTATTTATTCTTTGGGGGGTTTTTTTCTTCTTCCTCCCCTTTGTGGTGAGCTATTCCATCATTCTGTTTGCTATTAAAGTCAACTTTTCAACCAATCAGCATCCATTCTTTTGGCTTTCTGCAGTGCTTCACCCAAGGCTGTTTCACACAAGCCTCAAGTTTATTTTAATTTCAAAAATCTCTCTTCAGCTACGTAGAACAGACACCATCACTTATAGGATAGTCTTATCTGCTTTCGCTCCTGATGCCAAAAAGTTGTTTAGGGTATCTCAATTCTGCCCTTGTTTAACTTTTCATATGCAAATAAGCTTTTGCCTGCATGTTAAGATTTGCCAGCTTCATATGCATTCTGATCTCATGCATTTACACCTAGCAGTAACCCACGTTTTGCCAGGTAGAGACCACATCTTAATGCCACATGTTAACCGAGTTCTATGGACATCCCACATCATCACCATTTAAACCATTCATTTAAAGTCGCACTGGACGGTATAAAAGCCTTTGAGCTCAAGAAGTTTGTAAAGATGGTTTCTTGTAGCTCCATTCTGATGCTACTAACTCATATTTATGACACAGGGGGTGCGATGCAGCACTGGAAATTGATCTCATTCTTCCCGCCACTTAAAACTGTGGTCAAACTGTGTTGGCCTGCTGCGTTGAGTTTGTTTTAATTGACTACAGACAAAGACAGACAGTAAGGCAGAAAGACACAACAATAGAAAAGAACCACATCAAACCCCTCACAGCTTTGAGAACCGGTGTTTTAAGCTACTTAATAATCAGTGACAGATGGCTGAATAAAAACAAAAAACAGTCTTTAAATTAATCATGAACTAGTCATGTGTCTGTAAATACATCTGGGTGAGCATGCTTTTCAGTTTTGTTTATTGCCAAGATAACCAAGCAGATACAGGGCAGGAAATGAAAGAAAAAGAATGAGATAAAATGCGAGTGTTATATATGCATGAGTAGAAATTTGAATTGAAGATGGGAAAGGGGGGGAAAAAGGGGGAGGCAAAGGAATAAATCAATTTTCATCAGGTGTTTAGCAATCATGGGCACTGTCAGTGAAATGAGGAAGAAAGACAGAGGAGGAGGTAAAAAAGGACAGAGGGGAGGAGAAGAGGGTAGCGTGTCAGGATCTGGGAGGGATGGAGGTGTCGGTTCGTGCCGTCCCCGCAGACGCCGCTGTAATCTGGGCCACGTGTCCCAGAATGCCTGCTGGTCACCCAGAGGCTTGGCTGGGTGATTCATCTTAGTTAGGGAGCTGTCCAAGCGACTCTCCGTGGACTGCAACACATAATCGTACACGCAAAACACACACACTGCAAACATATGTGGTTAGAGTACAGGCGGAGGTTTGATTGGCTGAACACCCATACTTACAAATTTAAGGTCCTTGGTTCCACCTTCCACTGTCATCTCCTCACTCTAAACATAACCTGAATTTTATAAATGACTTTAACTCTGACCAAAAATGTAATAAATCTAATTTATCTCATTCATATGAGTGCGCACACCTGTCAGCTATACTCACAGCAGGAAAACACAAGGTGGAGGCCTATGTTAGTTATTCTCTACTCGGAGATCACTGGTCCAGATGAGGTAAAAACCTGTAAATCAGAAGCTTCAGGTTGCCGGGAGGGCCATTATCTTTTCTAAACAGTTAATGCAGCTTTTACACAAGCATGGCTGATGTCTGCTCAAATTCTGCATGTTCTATCACAGGGGTGGGCAACTCCAGGCCTCAAGGGCCAAGTTCCTGCAGGTTTTAGATATCACCCTGGGTCAACACACCTGAATCAAATGATTAGTTCATTACCAGGCCTCTGGAGAACTACAAGACATGTTGAGGAGGTAATTTAGCCATTTGAATCAGCTGTGTTGGATCAAGGACACATCTAAAACCTGCAGGACACCGGCCCTCGAGGCCTGGAGTTGCCCACCCCTGTTCTATCATGTACTATCTTTTTTAACAACCTTAGGCAAAATTTACTCATCACTGCCTCATATTTGAAACGCTACAGCAACATACACTGTAAGAGCTTCGCTTAAAACTTCATTCTTGAGCTCAACTTAATCCCATACAGAGCTGCAAAAAAATAAATAACTAAAGATTTGTTTAATTATTGAAAAAGAAGCTATTTTTTCTTCATTAAATTATTAATTATTTGGTCTAAAGAAATGGCAGAAATACTATAAGTATTAAGTTTTCCAAGGATAAAGTTTGTTACCATAGAGGAATAAACGTTGTCAAATAACTTGCGAATCAAAAAATAATATATGGAAGTTTCTTATATTTCTTTGATGTTCCAATTGCTTAACTGTTTAAATGTAAGTAATCATCTTCAACAATATTCAACACAAAACACTGTTGTTTTGGACACACTGTTCTGTCACGACCATTGATTCTTCACTTATGGTTGCTAGCTTTAGGTAATCTTGGAAAGTCTTTTAAACACATGACAATTACTTTTACCTTCTTTCACTTTAATTGGTTTAGATAATTTGGGTATGCTGAACATTTGCTTGCAGCCTGTCTAATTAGTAGTTCTCATTTATTGTTGCTGTACTTGAGTCCTTTTTATTAATGTTCCTTAGCAGTTCGGTTGGTAAACTCCAAATTAATTGAGACTGTTGTCTGTAATGTTAACAGGCTATTTTAATAATGTTTTGTATTTCACTGCAGGACTCACTGACGTCATGTTTCTTGTTTTTGTTTCTTTAGTGTTCCTGACATCTAAATCTCGATCGTTCCACAGACCAAAACGCGCATATCAGTGTTAATGCCTGTGCTGTGTTTTACACCTCATTGACAGCTGGCCTCCTCATTTGTTGACAGAGGCGATAGCCAGTCTATGCCCTGTGGAAATAAATCAGTCTTCTTTGTGTAAAAGCTGTATTGACGTGCCTGATGCTCTCACATTCCCTGCCTCATTTAGTTAAACCTGGTTCAGTGGCTGATGTTCAGTGAATGTCTCAGCATGCGTTTAAGCAGGAGAATGTCACGATTTCAACCACTAGCTTTTCACACTGAGCTCAAGAAATCAAAGTTTAACCATCATTTCTACTCCCTTGTATTCACTCTGACGAGATCTTTGAATAACACACTCTGAACCCATTTGTAGACTAAAGCCCAACACATCTAAGGGGAGGAAAGTAGAGTAAATTTTCCTTCTTTCTACCTCCTTTGTTAATGGTTTAATTGCATTAAAACCATGGGAGTATGTCACATTCAGAGGTGAAAGCAGAATAGAGGTTTCTGACACGGCTTCACCTACTTCCAAGGTTCATGGAGAAGAACAAGGCTCTAAAGAGGCTAAAGTTCCAGCAACACTCGCAGTATAAAGAGCAGCTTTATTACTCGACCAGCGTTTTTTGGGATTGTTGTTCATGATCCTGACGAAGGCCACAGGCTGAAACATGTTGGTCAAATATATTACACTTTATATTGCAAGTTTTGGTGGAGCGTTGACCTCTTTAGACCCCATTCAGAGATGAAGCCTAGCAGACAGCTAGCAGGTATAGCTGCCTGTCAGTTGAAGCAGCAACACCCTTAATGCAAACTTTAAACCTTAATACAAATTAAACAGATGAGTTATTAAAAAATTGGACATTTTAACATTATGTTAAATGGAGATTGACTCGCTTTCTGAGCAGCCCTCGAGTGGCCACTACTGGAAGTGCAATTTCCAGGGTTTGCTTTTTTTAATTTCTTTTTTTTTACCCCCATACCCAGGGTTATCGCTAAGTTTACATTTGTTTTTATGAGGAGAAACTATGCCTTTGCTTTCCTGTCACGTATCTGTATACATGTAATATTGAAATTTATGCTTTTAAATATGGCGTGTATAATTTAGAGCCATTTTCAAATGTGAAAATAATGCTGCTTTTTGAAAACCTATAGTAAATGATTACACCAAAAAAACCCAACCTTACTAATGACTGACTGTTTATTCAATATAAAGGTTAATACTCTTTTTTTTTTTTAACTGTTTGATATAGTGATACAGTATAATAGTCTGTAATTAACACAGCTATATTACGCTATTTGTTCAATGACCAGGTTTTGCGCTGTAAAGGTCACACCAAAAAATCCTGGCACTTGGGCTGTTTGGTGTGCAGATTGATCTATTTTCAAATCTCTAAAGCAGATTCATCATGAGTTGTCGGATGCTGATATCTGTTTCATCCATTTGCTAGGGTTAACATATGCAAACAAACACACTGGTGTGTTTTCCTGAAGCCTTTGCTGTCAGAAGCATCGAGGTGTGAAATGTGATTATCAACATCAGCTTTTACTACTGACATCAGCCACAGGTTTTGTGTGTGCTTTTTGGTTTCTGTAGTACTTATTAAAGCTTGTTGGCAGCTTGCTTGATGGCCTTGGATGTGGAGTGTGTTTAATTCATTCTTGGGCGCATCCCTGGGAGTGTTTTTATTCTTCCCCTCAGTGTGCTTCTAGCATTATTAAAGGCATTAATCACTGCGATCTGATGCCTTGTTACGACACAACTCTTCTCCCACTGTGCAGCCAGCTAAACACACACGCACATTTCGGTGTCATCAAACATATTGGCTTGAAAGTATTGTATTGTGAAAGTCTCCTTGGAATACAGAAGGAGCCTGTGTGAGCGGATATATCAATGTTTTCATCTGTTAAATTATTTTTTACTCATGCCATGAATCCTGCGTAAAAATCCGTAATCTTAAGGGAATTCTTTAACAGCGAAAACATCAACTTTCAGATCTGGCTGCTTTGCTGTTTCTCAAATTATTGTTAATATCCCTCTGAGCAAGGTGCATGTTCTTGAAATCATATTTAAGTCCCCCACCATCCAAACTCCATCCATCCACTTTCTTAACTGATTTTCCGATCCGTGAGAGGAAGAATTTAAATTATCCATATTTTTTTCTTCCAGCAGAGGGAGATATTTTAGATATTTCATTTCAAGCCAGCATGAAAATAATCCCGGGAAAGTGTTTAAACAGATATTAAGACATTTACACTTAATTGCCGCCTAGCTTAATGATTTCTATCCATTAAGGAACCTGGAACGAATGTACTTTGTATGTTTTTTGCTCATTGCCGACTTCGTGGCTTTAAATATTTTATCTCCCCCTGCTGGTAATGCAACTTCTGCATGCGTGTCCATTTCATGTTTTGGAGAGCTGTATCTATTACACGTTTTGTCATGATATTGGGTTGGTAATTGTAGATTTTCACATTGATATGCCTCAAGAGGGTTCTTGAAGTATTAAAAAGTCAGTTTTCCTCATCTCATACGGAAGTAAACCATTTTGTCTTCTGTGTTTTTACCGAGCTACTAATTTGCATTTCCTTCTTTTTAGGAATGTACAACACTGGTGATTTGAAACTAACCCATTATCTTGGCAAAAACAAGATTTGAAACTTCTTGAACAGAACAAACTGAGAGTCCAACTTGCTCAGTGTTTACTGAATACATTTCTTACTTTTACTGGAGATGATGTCATTTAGCATGCATTGTTAGGTAGTAACTCAGATTTAGGTGCTTGCATGTAATAAAGAGTAAACATGTTTGTTCAGCCTGGTAAGAAGTATCTCCTGGCTTTTTTCATCACTAATAATTGGTCTTTTTAAGAATCTGTTACTTAATTTTTTTTTAAAAATCTATTAATTTTTGTTTTTTTTCTCGTAATTTGATAAATAAAAATGTATTAATTTAATCTCCACTTTACAAAACATGTTAAATTTCTTTTAGCTCTGGCTAAAAACTCAGTTCCTTCAATTTAGTCAAATTAAAAAATACATGAAATATAAAAAAAATGTGTGTCAATATTTGGTAGATCTCATAAAGTCTAATATATACTCAGGTGCAGCCTATCATCAGTCTCTGTCTGCATGTCAGGTGGACAAAAATGTAATAGGAGAAACATGGCTCATCTTGACGGTGTCAAACACATCGACATGTTGCTCCGTCTCACACGTGGTTATCTGACATTTATTCCCAGAATGCCAGCAGTTAATTTTGGCCACATTTCTGTTACGTCTCTCGCTAGTTTAACTCACAGTAACCTTTCCTGCCCCTGAATTTTGAGGAGAAAGTCATAGAGTTGCCACATTGTTTTGACGAGTGGCCTCTTGAGCTTATCTTCTTCGCAAATCTTTTTCTCCCTCCTGCCCCCGTCTCTCAGACCCCACTGAGTGGCCGATCCCTCGAGTACAGAGCTGCCAGCTCATGACGCACTGCACTGTCTCTGACTCGATGTGTGTGTAAAAAGCACATTTCCACATATAGTGGAATAATGCATGAATAATAACAACAGAGCAGTAGTTGGATAGTTAGTCGGTCCTTTATTCGTGCTGATTAAATACCAATTTGGGGTGATCATCATCATCAGCCAATTATTTCACAGCGTCAGTCACAAAATATTGGAGGAAATCTTGCAAATTCATATCCTTTAGATATTTGTGGCTAATTGTACACTGCTGGTAACATCTGGTTTCAAAAACATCAAGATGGAGCAACTCCATCTTGATACTGTGAACATGAAAATCTGCATGCGCTATTAAATTAAATAAGCTTGAATTGGCTTTGGATGGCAAAACTTTACATATATTTTCTACTTTGTTGCAAGACTGCGAGCTACATAGCAGCCTCTGGTTGAAACAAATAGCGCTGTGCAGTTCAGTCACACATTTCAACAAGAAACATCTTTGCTGTTGTTGTTTTTTTTCTCCCCTTATGAACTAAGGCAGTTCCCAGAAGTGGGAATAAGTCTCACATGTGCGAGTCACAAACAAGTCTGAAGTCTTAACCTTCAAATCCCAAGTTACTGTGGGGAAACCAAGCAAGTCAAGTCCTATGAAATTCTGATGATCTACCCCAGATTTCATATTTTCTGTCTTGCACTGGTCATGAATGTTCAAATGATATATTTTATTTAGCAATAACCCTTTGAATCTTTCTGATTTTTAACATTTTGTGGTCTCAATAAAAACTCTCCTAACAGCACAAAAACAAGAGGATTCAGAGGTGCTTTTCATGAGAGGTGTGGCAGGATCTGATTGACCTGAATCTGTGGGACAGGTGCCACCTAATTCTACATCTAGAGGCAGGCTAAAAAGAAAAATGTTCAAATCCATGTGGGCTGCATTAACAGACATGAAGCCATTCTCAGTCATGTCAGTGGGCAGCAGCACCAGTTTGAGTCAAGCCGCTGAAACCCTGGCAGCAGTGTCAAACTGTCCGCTACGTCTTAGGCCAAATCCCATTTCATCTTTACTGCTTTAGTACACTCACGCCAGGAGCCAAATATGGAAGTACACTTCACTTTTACAGCCAACAAAATCAGACACCTTGGAGACAACCAAAGCCCTCGGCTAGAACTGCTACAAAGCTGTCTAGTCAGATTTGCTAACACAAAAGATTAGACAGGGAATTTAAATGCACTTGATAAGAGATATTGTTGCGTTGCAGCAGAAAACACCTAAACTGTGCTAAAAAAAAAAGTGGAACAAAGAACATGATTAGCACAAGTTTTATACAGGCTAAAAAAAAATCAAGTCTTACGTCACACTTTTAGGCTGTTACACAGTACTGCAAACAACCAAGAAGTGGTAGACATCCAGGAAAAACACCAGATATTACCATATTAATCTAAAAAGAATGAGCATTATTTGTTCATGTGGAAATTAAAAGAGTTAAAAGTGCACAAATCCTCTTTTATAGGGCACCGTTTCCCAGTTTCCTGCAGGTCTGAGCTCCAGGTGTATTTGCTCTTGTTTTCAGGTTGAATATTCATGACACTATTTAAAGCAACACTGGGCCTCTGTGGTGGTTCCAAATGGAGCTGAAGGTTACATGCATTGAAAATTCAACTCTAGCACTCCATAACTGTGTAAATTGATGTTAGTACACTTAAATACACACCACAGGCTTGTGTTTACCAGCACAGCCTGTGATGTCTCGCCCTGAAAGATACCGAAGGGATGAGAGGAGATCAAAGATCCGCGAGTCCGGCTTTCTCTGGATGGAAAGCTGACTCACTGCTGGGGGGGTGGGGGGTTGTTTTTTGTTTTTTTTAAGATGTGTTTTGCTTTCAAGTTTAAGTTAAAGTTTTGTTAACTCTAGTGAGCGGAAAATTTTTAAGGCATCAAAATTTGATTAGGTTTTTCAGGCGGTTTTCTCCTTTTAGCCTCAGAGATTGTGGTAGAGTTGCAAATCTTACTTTCTTTGGGCAATCAGTTTGGTGAAAGCAGCAGGAACACATTAAATGGAGGGGAAACGAAACACTGCCGGCTATATAATCGCAAAATGGTGAATTAGACGTAAGCTGGAAAGCCATAAATCGATTTTTTTGTAGCGAGAAACTGTTTTTAAGGTATCTATGTTGAGTCAGCGACATTTTAAACAACTACATGGGCTAAAGTTTCCTCAGATTACACATGGAAAACATCAGTATAGCTCCAAGCAACAGTAAAGCAGGCAAGGAAAGATACTGGCAAAACATTACAGGGATAAAAGGAAGCAGACAGGAAAGAGGAAAAGCCTGGAATAAAGGGATAGGATGAATGGAAGAGTGGAAGGATGGGGGAAAGCCCTGAGCTACAGGTGTAAGCCTTGGATTTTGAGCAGAGATGGAGATTTGCAAATGTTGAGTTATATTTTCTGCTGAAAATTCAAGAAAATGTAGAGGCATCTATCAGCAGCTAGAACCATCTTGTAATGAGTTGCTTGTTTTTGTTCTGTTTCTTTCTCAGGTGTTTCGCAGAAAGGCAGTGGAGTTGGGCGAGAAGCTGCTGCCTGCATTCAAAACGCCCACCGGCATCCCCTGGGCTCTGCTTAACCTCAAGAGGTAAAACAAACAGACAGCAGACACACTTGCTCTTTGTCTCCCAGCAGTCCACTTTCAGGCAGCAGGTCTGTTTTGATGGCCTGATGCTTTAAGGAGCTCCGTGGTCTGCCCCTCTCTGTTCCACTCGCACACACTGAGCTGAAATGCTTTAGTCTTACATGACAGAGCAAACTTGTCAGACAGAAACTGTTTGATTTTTTTTTTCCATCCAGGGCTTCATCCCTGAAACTAAACTGCATTGGAAAAGACAAACCCATAGTTCCCGAGTGTTGAGGTTGGGGTTATAGGCCAAAATCGGCCTTTAGTAATAGGCTGTGACACACTCTCGAGAGGTTGCCCCTGGGTTCGACTGTTGAAAAGCCTTCACCACTAATATGTTGCAACATGATCCATACTGTAGTTCAGATGTTTCTTTGGGGGCATTGCAAAGAAAAATACTGCTTTTGATATTTACTGAAAACTATTTGACTTCCCTTGTTTCTTCTGAGCGGCATTAATTAAACTTTATTAGTAATAATAAGTACTGAGTCATCAAGTATACTACAAAGTCAAATAAGTCTTTCATGTTTGGTTGTTTTAAAAATCATCTTGGGACAGGAGTTAAAAATAGTTACATGGCAGTGCTGGTGATGTTTCCCTCTTTGTGCTCCACCAAAACCTCCTCCATATAAAAAAAAACCCTTTGATAAATGATTTTGACCATTACCGTCATCTCATACTGGTATTTTAACATTTTTCCATTTGCAGAAATATAAACAGATTTTAAGAAGCTAAAAACAGACTTTTTTTCACTCATCTAATTTCCAAGTAACAGTCATTACTGGTTTGCTTTAAGAAATTGCTTTAATTTGCCTTAAAGAGGTCTTCCTTGTGAGCCAAAACAGGCTTTAAACTCTTCTAAATCCTTAGTTTCACACTGCTTTTTTGTATCTTTGTCTCTGTATGATGTCATTGAGACAGGATATTTTATTAATAAGGTCATATAAAGATCACAGGTGTCTCACCTGTGGGTTGAACCTGCTGTTCAAACCTGCTTTGTTTAAGGCGAGGAGCTAAAATACTGCATTTCAGACGATGGATGAACTGAGAGATTAGGGGGTTAAGATAAGTAGGGATTATTTTGGACTGTCAGTCATGCAAAGCTACTCAAGCAGAGTCCAAGAAAAAAAAATGTGCTAAGAACACAGTTTTAGTTGTATATAAAATAAAATGTGCACAATGCCAACATTAAAACTATAAGGCAATTACAATAAATTCCAACCAATAAGCATATAACATTTTTGGGTCTTTAATATGAAAATATGAGTTTCTCTGTGTAAAAACAATTAGAGGTCTGCAACTATTTTTCGCTACAGTCCTTCAGTCAGTCACACATGATGAGGGGAGCACTATTTTCTTTCTATCAGTCGTTCCCCAAAGACAGACACGACATCCAGGCTGTTTGTCAGCCCGTTAATTAAAAGGCAGGTTGTCATGACGATAAGTGTGCTGTAACAAATTAATTTTCTCTCTGTCTGTATGGGTGAATGGACTCTGCCCGCCTTGTCCTCTTCCCTGAAGTGAGAAACACCCCAGGGAGAGTGAGTGAGTGTGTGTGTGTTCGTGTCTGTGCACATGTATGTGGCTCTGCACACATACGTTATCCCCAGAGGCCTGAGCAGATTGCTGTTGATGATGACTTTACCTGCATGACTGAGTTATGATAGCTTAGAAATGTACAGAGCATGGGCTAAACTGCTATTTTTAAGCTAATTTTTTTTTCTTGTCTATGAAATTGACAGATTAGCATTTTAAAGGTGTTGGGAAGTTGGTTTCTTTACAACACTAATGGAATCTTGTTTGAGAAGAACAATTTTAATTAAGTCATTTTTCAAATGATCCAGATTTGCCAAAACATTTGGTGGGTTCTTCCTTTCCCTATCCAATTCCTCGCCACTGAATGTCATAAACCTTGTCTTTTAGTTTTTGTATACTTGCTGACAGACACCTCGGTTCTTACCGTAACAGAAGAATGAGCCAAAGGAAGAACTCCTAACAGGGCCAGACTTTGTAAAAGGTGTTAGGTTTCTTTGTATTCCAAGACTGTACAAGAGATATAGGGACAGGGCCATGGTATTCAGTGAACCCTGAACAGAAAATCTTTGGGTAGCAGCAAATTCTGTAAGCACAACGAAGACCTATAAAACTATAAACTTCCATACCCACTGATACATGTCAGACAAAACAGTATGTCTCTCTGGTGATAAAAACCCATCTGTGCTTTGAAAATTTTAGTTATTTCATTTCTTTTGTTGTTATAACATCATTAAAACAGTCTATTGAGGAAATTAGACCATGTAGACATTATACAGAGAGAGATAGAGGTCAGTTGCAGAAATCCTAAACTCGGAGTGACGGCTCTGAATGATCTGTGGGATAAACAGCACTCAATCAAAGTTAAATTATGTTTAATTCACTATGTGCAGGTCAGAGAGAAACGAAGAAAGAGGAGATCAAAAGATTTTAGAAATGAGAAGTTGAGAAGAAAAATTGAAAGTGCTTTTGAAGTAGAATAGTTTTGAGTTAGAATACTGCCCATGCAACCTTGACCCAGATTGAAGTAAAAAAAATCTGTAAAAAACACTTGCAAACGAGGCCCAATTACTGAATCATCTCTCCCTTTATCCCCATCGTCCTCCCTTCTCTGTTTTACTCTCCATTCCTTTATTCTCCTTCGTTTTTTTCTCACATCCCAGTCCCTTGTATTTCTGTCCTTGTTCAGGCCATCCATCTTATCTACAGTGACCCAGTATCTCCTTCTGTTTCAGGATGTGTACTCCAAGTCCACTCCACTCCATGGCCTTGTTCTTTGTATTCCCTGTCGGTAGCCTTTCATCGCTCTACCCTGCAGCTATCTGCAGAGCCCAAGAGAGACCATAAGAAATAAGGCCACAGTTTAAAACATCTTATTGCTTCTATACCAAGTGAACCTTGTTTGCTCAATGGCCCTGTGTTAATTTCAGAAAACAAGATAAATGCAATGTCCTAACTTTGGAGAGGTCTTTGCTGCGTTTCCTTTGAGAATTACGAGTGTGTTCAGACAAATTAATAAAAGGCTTAAGATAAACCTGAGGAGCTGCATTTAGTTAATTTCTAAAGATACAATCTTTGGATTGAACACGGCACGTGTTAACATTTGAAAGAATCAGGGTGTTTTACTGGGTTCTATTGGGAGTATTTTGGAAATGAAATGTTTGAGATCATTTTTATCTTACTAAATCTGGTCTTTGGCTGGATGTTGGATCTCAAGAGAAAATCTGAACATCAGGTTGAAATCACTCACTGTCTGGTTGGGTATGTTCAGTACGTATTATCATGGTAATCATAAAATAGGAACAGATCTGAATACACTGGTGTGTAGCTCTTTATTTGTTTTCTTCTTTTTTGTTTGCTTTTGGTTTCTGTCACACCCTCGCTTCACCTTCCTTTTATACTGGACTTTTTTTCTTCTTTTGCCAGCATGTAGAGTTTCCATAGTTACTCCCCCGTCTACCATTTCAGCTAGGGAACAATACCAGTACCTACTGGGCAAAAAGTGTTATCCTTTTCCCTGGAGAATTTATACCCAGTGGCAGACAGAACTGCAAATTGAAAGTAAACCCTAGAGGGAACCAATTGAAATACCAATGATGCCATTCAGTAGCTCTAACATTAGTTTCATGGCTGTAACTAAAGTAAAAAAAAAAAAAAGCTTTTCTTTTTTCACGTTAACATTTAAAACCTGAAACTAAAATCTGCTTATCTGCTTGTCGTGGATCATTATGATGTGTCTAGACCAGTTTAAATACAGAGATGTTGCAAATTCATTACAAAAAAATCTGATTTATCAAAGATCATAAGAGCTGATCACATGCCTCATCCTTTGAATGACAAGCCACCAGGAACAAAGGACGATGGAAGGTTTTGAAGGCCGTCAGAGAATGTAAAGGAATAATTCATCAACGTGAGAAATCTTGTCTTGATGTCCAGCTGATTTATCTTCAAAAGGCACTTGAAGGTGGATCAACTTGCTTGCAACATCCAGTAAATACACAGTTCCTCATACAGAGTCAAAGGCTGGCCTGGCCTTCCTCTCCGACCTCCCGTGACCTTTAGTTTGTGCATAAACCCACTGATTGCTACTAACCGAGTGGAAAATGCTGCTAAGATCCAATTGATTTTTCTTTTTCCAGTTGATCTGCTGCAGATTGGGGCATGTTAGGGCAGGACTGCAGCCAGATGGACAGAGATACAATTGTCCCTGAAATGAGCTTTAAATATTTGAGAAGGTGAAGAGGTGCATCACTGAGAAGGCTGAGGTAGTGCTCCTCTAAAACAGTTTTTGCATTTGACATTATTTTATTTTTTTTCCTTTTTTGGTGCTTCTGATTTGTTCTGTTTGCTTAATTCAATTTTTTGTATTTAATGTTATTTTTATATTTAAGACAAAGGGAAAGGGAATACACTAAGCACATAACAGTCATTAAGAAAGAGATTACTTGTATTTTCATTTCTTAGAATAGCATGACTCATCATCTACCTTTGCAGTGTGCCCCTTAATTAACACTGAATCGAAATATTATAAGGTGGGTAGTTATGAAAGGGTTTTGGAAAAGAATAACTTCATTTGTGCTGCACACGGTTGCAACGTGATTTATAGTTTGGATAAAAAGTTGTTCATAGTACATGTTATTGAGCTATAAAACATTCTGGGTATTAGGCCATTTAAAATATTTTTGCTGTGCTTAAGTTGGTTATAACTGCTGAAGAAAATGAATTTCTTAACTTTAATATCCATAAACCATTTGTTATCTTATATCCCAGCTAGAGCCCAACCTATTTATTGGAAAACTCTCATCATTGGCTTATATTAGCCATTTGCCAATCTCTCTGTATCTCCGTTAATATTGGCTCATAAGTGAAAATTTTAAATGTAAGGAAAAAACACCCTTCAAATGTGTTACAAGTATTGACTTTGGACAGTTTGTACACCAGAGGGCACTCTGCAGTTTCCCTGTAAATAACTAGAAAATATCCTTATGTTTAACTGGATTGTAGTTACAAGATTTATGTAAGCAGTAGGAACTCAGGAACTCACTTTTTGTAAATGACCCTGTTGCATATCTATTTCTGGGAATTCCTTTCTGAAGGTGCAAAATACAGGGAGGAGAATATTTAAAGCAAGCACGCAAAATAATTTACTAACATTTGCGAAAGGCAATTTACTTCTAATTGTGCCAATATTTAATGCTGAAAAAAAGTATGTCTTACTATTTGCACTCGGTATTGAAATGAACTGAATGCACCCGCGTTTAGAAAAAAGTGCAACTTTTTAAAATCACCTGTGAAGCACACCACATCTTCAAGGGCTCTTTGATGATTTTGTTCACGCACCCATTTATTAAATCTGGCCCAGATATCTGTATCGGTCTTAAAACCACTACATCGATCGGGTTTTAATCTAAACATACAGTACACAGAAATGCACATGTTCACACTGGCACGTGTGCAAGCCAAAATATTTTAACCTAATGCAATGACTTTTGTTTGCATGTGCGTTTCTCTGTGTATAGTGCAGAATACAGTGTGTAGTATTTAGTTACTGTGCTTTAGCAACCGACAACATATAGCTGCGGTGTACCAACTACACTTCTTTCCCTTTTCCTCTGACACTTTCTCTAACTTTTTTCACACACGCGCACACACACACACACACACACACAAACACAGACACACACACACTAGTTACCCAGTCGTTATCTGCTTTGGCCAGTAAGTCCCATAGCTCTTCTATTAACATTCAGACTGATAAAGCCCTTGCAAATCACTCCCACTGCACTGCATACTGACTGGCCTTAATGGGATGAGGCATTGTGTAAATGTGTGTCAGTGTGCAAGTGTGTGTATGTGTTAGGTTTTGCTGAGGTATCTGGATCCGTGCTCCACCCTGAAATTAGCTGCTCATTCCTCTCTACAGGCATCATGGTGATGATTGCTTCCCACACACACGCACACCTCTGGTTGGCAGTAAGGCATTTAAAAAGTGCTCGAATCTGCATCACCATTTCAACAAAAGACTTGGTTAAAATGACAAGTGGCAAAGAAATCATGCTGAAATGTTAAGTGGTACCTCTGAACAGGTATTTATGTGTGAGGTCTGACACCGCGGGGTGAATTTATGGGAAAATTTGAATCTTTTTGCCTTTTTCAGACTGATTCAAAGAGCTGTATACGTCTCTGAAGTGGCTCCCCCACCACGGCCCTCTGCATTACAAAACGCAGCAACTTGTGGGGAAGTGTTTGCTTTCCAGCCAAACTGCTCCTAAAAGCAATGTCATCATCTTCATGACGTTGCAAAGTTAAAACTAACCCTCGTTCCGTTTCCTTATCTCAGAGAGGAAAGTATTTTAGAAAAAACTGTCAGCTTGAGGCAAATTTGCTCCTTCAGCTCTTGGCTCTGGGACTGAAGCTATCAATCCTGAGCTCTTTGGGTCTTGGAGTTTGATTAATAGGTCTGCATTTGAGAACGGCTCTATTAGTGCAGCCTAGTGAGGGTGTCACACTGGGTGACCCTGTAGTGCCACTCTGTCATGGAGCCCTTTCTTCTTGATGCGATAGGAAAATGAACTTGTTAATCCCGAACATGTCTGGAAATTCTTTGCTTAGCAGAGACTGATGAATAATATTTAAAGCAGCTAGCTCATATTTTAATTCAGAGCCACAAGAGTGCTGGAAGAGTGCTAAGTGCTGAATGTCATCAGCATAGCAGCAGCAGAAAAACCAGTAAACAACCAAGATCAAGAGGTTGAGGGTAAGAAGAAGCAAGAAAAATAAGTGTAGGAAAATACAAATTCTCACATGCCAAAATTCCCTGCTGTGTCACATATTCACTGGATTCAAATTCACGGTTTTCTCCGCTGTATTTCAAGCACTTTGGGCTGCTCTGCCTTTTTACTATACAAAGGTTAACTCCAGGTACAGGTCTTGCCATTAGCAGTTTTACACATATAAAAGCAGATGAAATAAAGATTAAAAAAGACATAAAGAACCAGGCAAACGTGAAAACTTGCTGGTTTAACTGTTCAGCTGATTCCCGTCCATTTACGTCGAGTAATTCCGGATTATGGTTGGCTACTTAGCTCTATGCCGTGTGTGAACAGCAATAACCCTGACTCATGGTCTCTCCCTGATATAAAGAGGAAAATAAACTCACCATGTCCGTCTCTCTATGTCATGTCACCCACTTTGTGTGCAGAGATGTACTTAGACCAACACAGCTGTTCCTGCTGTGCCTCACAATTAACATTATAGCGGTTTAATAGCACTACTTTAACTGAGTGCAACATTAAATGCGGAAAAAGCTGGCTAATTGGAGTGAATTAGGAACGAGCTGTGAGAAGAGGCCAACCAGTACTGATCTTTTTGAGACAATACAAACAGCAGTGTGTTAAATTAATATCAAACAGTGTTGATGAGAATGCTGGATAAACCTCAGCATATGGCAACTAAACCGTTTGCTGTAGGGTGGCACTGCAGTGCAGGGAGTTGTCGCCTCACAGCAAAATGGTTAGTGTGAAGGAGAGTATGCCAGGGATGGGGAGAGATGAAGGCAGCTGTGGTGACCCCTAAAGGCAGCAGGTAAAAGAAGAAGAGTTTAAGTTTCAGCATCGGTATTGCTATGTGACTAAACTAATAAGTGTAGTGCAATGAGCTCTTTTAGTGTAGTTTCATTCCTGCAGCTGCCATCTAAAATTTTAGGGTTGGGTGTATCTGGATGAGCAAATGGCAGCACCTCTGTTTTGGCCTCAGTTATTAATACACACAGATATATGCAGCAGCAGTGCATTCTCACTGCCCTAAAGCACGTTTTTAAAGCAAAGAAAAGGCTGGCGTTTGGGATGTACAGAGATTTCTTTAAAGAACAAACTACACAAAGCCAGACATCCATTCTCAGTGCAGCTCTCCTCAGCTGTAACCTGAGGCGGTGGAAGGCAGCCATGATTTAAGGGCTCTAATTAAGTTGGTAACTGTGAATCTATCGCAATTCACATTTTGTCTTTGGCCGTAGGGGAAGTACGATAGATTTTAAGACGCAGAGGAAGAGATGTACAGCAAAGGAAATCGGGAGGAAAAGGAGAGGTAATAGAGGTCATGGCAAAGATGAGACAGGGGACAGTGAAAGGCTTTCTACAGAAAACAACAAAGAGAACTGGGCCAAAGTATTGGCTTCACCCAGCTACAGAGTACAAATGAACTGGAGTGCTTCCTGACATAATTTTAGAGGAGCGTGAGAGGGCACTGCCTGGTGTGACATGCTAATTTATGGAGATGTATTGCTTTTTCTGTTTTTCCAGGTTATAGCTTGGCACCACAGAATTAAAACCTTTGTTTTTTGGCTCTGCAGAATTCACTGGAGGGTTAGAAAACTAGCAGGCTATGATTTGTTGTTTCGCAGCTGGCCAGGAAATCTCTGTGGGCGTTAGAGGTTGAATTATAAGAACACTGGACAAGACACCAAGAGGATGGGAACATGTCCTCCAATGCAGACTGTTTTAATTCACAGTGGCATAATTCTGTAATGACCTTATTTATTTTCTGGGCAGAGGCTTTGGATCTTTATTTGTTGCATGCAACCCTTGAGCCCCTAGCTATCCCCATGGTGAACTTAAATGTAGTGAAATAAGTTGGTCTTGTTGTTCTTGAAGCATATATAATGTAATGCATGACAATGCTCTGAAGTCTTTGGGGTAGGGAGGCTAAGCATGTTAGCATGATTAGCACCAAAGGCATCAAAATGGTCAAAACCAGAACTAGACTTTGAGAACACACATTGGGTATTTTTGAAGGTAAGACTGAATATAAACAAAAATTTGTTTGTTGGAAAACTGCAGAGTGAACCTTTGAGTTGGAAAGTGGACAAAAGTGGAGTAAAAGTTTTTTTTCTTACCTCAAAAAAATAAGAACAGTCTGGCCACATTTAGTCGACGTTCTTTGGCTTCCGGATAAGAACTCGAACCATAAACTTCATGAACCTTTTTAGAGAGGAATCTTTCTCCTGGCAGTCTTTTCAAACAACCCACTTGGGTTTTTTGCAGTTTTTTTTTTTTGCATGGGTTGAATTTGCTGGGAAGTCCACTCCCAAGAATGTTGTGGCATTGTGTTAATACACCTGAATGCTGCAGACCAGCAAATTGCCAAAATGTCTGCTTTTATAGAGTTGCTCACATTTGCTGATAATCAAATAATCAAGTATGTCTGATTAGTAGCGCCTGGCTGCTTTTTACCCTTTTAATTACTATGGAAACAGTAGGACTGTACATAATTTTTCATAGGCGTACAAAAATTAGGAAGAATGGCATTGCTTTGTTTCCAAGAAAGCTTTCAAATGTATCCATAGTGTTTTAATAAGCAGGAGCTTGTCAAACTTTACCCAAGTGACCTGGAATCATAGGTTTTCGAAACTTTATTCACCGTTTCACTTTTTACTTGTTACCGTTTTGGACTGAATGATTAATAGTCAAATGTAAGTAGTGTGATATAATCTGTTCTGTTTAACAGAGAGATATTACTGGGATTAAATTCTATTCTATTCTATTCTATAATATCTACCCCTTAATAAATATAAGAGGGGAAATGTGAGGCAAGGAAATTAATTTAAAAAATCTATCATAGAGAGTTCCTGTTAAACAAACAAACTGCATCATATCACTCCTATCAGAGGTGGATCATGTTGGCTCATCTTCTTAACTTATAATGGAAGTTCAATATCGGCTTTAATACGCTGATGTAAGCCTCATATAATCTCTGAAAGTCCTCTAGTTCTAGGTCACCGTAACAAATTGATTAACATTTACAGCTTGGTTTTTAAAGAGAATAACCAAACGTTTTTCAGTGTGCTGCACTCTAATATTACTGTTTGGTATAAAGCGTGGCTCATCGGCACAACATTTTATCAAAAGCCAGCATGTCGATGAGAAGTGAGAAGCACCGCTGTGACTGCTCGAGAACTGAATTCAATAAACCGAGACTTTATATTCATCCAGAGTTTAATATGAACCTTCATACCCCTCGCTGTTGTGGAAATGAAGCCCACTGAGATCACAAAAAAACGAAAAACAGGCAACAGGGAGGACTCGGTTATCATTTTGGATTAGACATCATGGGTGAAATTTCCTGCAAATTAGGATGAAAGCCAGCTGAGGCAAAACTTTGACCAGTTGTACAACATTTTTATAATATTGCACTTTATGTATTCTGTAGTGCAAAGACTGCATAAACTAAATAATGTCTTTCAAAGATTAGAGCTAATAACTCCTATTACATGCCATGTGAGAAATGGGATGTAGAGCATGCTGTTGTCAACAGGGCCCTGGAAACTGAGCCACTAGGACATTTGCATCAGTAGTCAAATACAACAGTAGACTCAAATAGACTAAGACAGATGCATTGTTCTGTATGCCAATGGATGGATGGATGCCAGTTTCCAGTCCCAGTACAGGAGGGGACTGGTTTCCATCAGAATAGTGATAACAAAGTGTCCCTCCACAGGTTAATTTAGTCCAAAATGGAGCAGAGGCGGATCTCTCACCCAAAATTATTGGGTTTAGGAGCATTAATGCATCATTTCATCCACACATTTGTTCACACTGAACTGTTTCTGCTAGCAGCCACAGCAAAGAGTCAGCCTTTAGCCCTATTCACACAGAATTAGTCTCACCAGGAGAACGCATGTGCTTTAGGAAATCTCATGTTTATGCTCACATAGGATAAGCAGCTCTGTGTTTTACTCGACGGCAACATCTCTGGTCCCTAGCTACAGAGCTAGCATTAATATTAATAGGCTGTTAGGCATCTCATCTATCTCACCACCCTTCGAGGTTTCACTCTTCTAATGGATGTGACCTGGATCTCTCTGTTGATAGGTCTCCATGTTGTCTGGCTACAACAGCACAAAATGCTGTCCAAACTTTCTTTTGTAATTACCAGAGCAGCCTCTTTTGTGCAAGAAAAAGCCAGGGGAAAATCATTTAAAAAGAAACTTTGCAAAAGGGAAAAGTTAATCCAAAACGGCCTCATGCTAATTTGCACCAGACTGTTAGTATCACAGTACATCTGGCTAAATGTGGAGGGTAATTTTCAGTGAAATTATGATTATTTTTTAATTATGGCACCGATGACCTTCACAACTATTACAAACTACCTGAATTCCCCAGGTAAAGAGGAAAGCTCATTACATTTGATTTCTTCACCACTACCTGATCTCTTACGGTGTTTACACACACAAATACAGTTGCTGGATTGTTTTTGGAAACCCACGAAGATTTGCTCACAACAGCCAACAGGAACAGGAGGACGATCGATAGCTGGACAAAAACCACATGAACAGATTTGTCGAACTTACCAAAAAGTCCTACAGTTTTATTCTCTTTTCTTCAAGCCATCCCGTTTTGTCCTGTGTTTGTAGAAAAGACAAGTTGAATCACATTGCTCTGGGTGGCCACAAGAATCGATGTGAACGTCTGTGAAGCAAATTTTTCACCATCATTTCACCCAGTGCAAATTTGTTTCAGTTGGTATTTTTAAAACTGAACACGGAGACCAAAACTGTTTCTTTGAACCTGGTAGTAAAAATGCTTTTTAGTGCTGTAAAGTTGGACATTTTAACACCAGAGTCTGAGGACTGACTCCTTCTTGGAATCAACATCAAGTGACCACTCGAGGAACCACGTGTTAGCTTTATTTTTCAGCTCTGAAACTTTGTTTCTAACATGCATCGTGTGCTCCGCTAATAATGAAACAAATGAGATTATTCATCCAAGCACAGAACTGGTTCAGTAATTTAAGCATAGTGTTATAAGCATGACATTTGCTAGCGTTACTGCATAAAAAAAGGCCGTAGGTACTGCAATGTGTGCTTAATCAATTTAGTCAATCAAATTAATTTCACTTTGATCTGCAACAAATTGAAGTGATTTCCATGGCTTCTTTATATTAGGCTTTGGGAAAAAAACATTTCCAGTTTGAAGTTTCAGAACTTCAATCTCCGGCTGTCACCTTAGAACTAAACAGCAGCACAGAGAGCCCATTCAGCGATAAAATAATTAACTTGAACAAAAATGTTTGTTTTACCACTCTGTGCACTAAATCACCAGATTATTCCATCATAATTTGATAACTTTTTTGTTTGGGGTAGGTGCCGCTCACAGGGATCTTTCTGATGACCTGTGAAATACCCCTTTTTATGTGGGCACACTCAGAGCCTGAAGCAGAAAGCCCTTCTTAAAAGAGAAAGTTAAGAGGCACCGTTGGAGGTTTTAGGTTTTGTCTGGCTCTCTTTTGTTTTAGACTCCCTAACACGGATTTGGTGCTTCTTGCAGCGGGGCTTTAGGAGGGATTGAGGTGGACAGGGGCGAGCTGGAAAGGTGTGCCTTGTCTCTCAATCCCACCCACACAAGCGAAGGGATTTACTGTTCATCACAGGGTTTTTAAAGGGACTAAAAAATATGGACAGACAGATCAAAACTACGGTTGAATGAGAGGCGGCGGAGATGAAGGAATAGTGTTTGACTAAAATGTCGCTTAAAACTTAATCCAAAATATATGTGTGTGGTTGTACACAGTCTCAGCCGTGTGAAAGTGCCAATTACATTTTTGCTGGGAGCTGACCCCCAAATTAATCAGGGTGTGCAGTGATGGGATGTTTTCTCACCATTTCTGCTTTCTGACACTTGCCAGACTCTGTGTTCGCTGCCTGATGCGGCAGTGGTCGTCCCTGTGTTGGTTGACTTGATTAAATCTGTGGTGTAATGGGAAACAAATTATGGCTTATGCAACATGATGAGTTGAAGAAGGGGGGCATAATTAGTATGTTCATCCACCTCTTTAAAGAGATGTGTGGGTTTGTCTCTATGTGTGTGTGTTCGTGCAGCACAATCCACACTCCTTCTCCTCCCCCTTCTTCTCATTTGTTGGATGTCTCCTCGGCTTCAGCGTGTGTGTGTGTTTGTGTAGTACATGTGTCCACATGTAGTTGCTGTAGGGCCGACATCCCGGTGTGTGCTTGACAGTGTAGTGAATAGTTCATATGTATTCATGAGTAGTTACTTCAGGCATCGCCACCAGAGTCATCAGTCCTTGGCCTGGAAGTGATCTGTCAGTGGCTGTAATGATCCAGCACACACACTTACATACAGACGCTCCCAGTTGCAAGGTCTTCTGTCCTTGTCAAGCATGCCAAGGTTGGTAACTCTCACATATGGCCCGAGAGCAGACGCACCTTTTTTGTTGTTTCCCAGCAGAGGATGGGCTCCAACAAGTTTACTTTTGACTGACGGATAAACACAAAGAATGATGTGCTGCCAGGTGAAGACTGTGGGAAAAACAGACATGTGCATAAATATAACAAATGAAGTGTAAAGTTTGGTTTAATTTTAGTGTCATTAACATACCCTGCTCTTTATCTATTTGAGGAATCTATTTGTAAATGCCTTCAGAGTGAAAATAGGTTGAATAGTAATTACTTTTAAAAATAAGATCAAACTTTTAGGAACTGTTTAGCAGTCTTCAGATTTTTAAGGAGTTTGGTTTCTTCCTTCAGAGTTTCAAGATGGCTTTTTAGAGACTTCCTGCCTGTTTTGTAATTAGAATGTGTGTTGTAAGTTTGTGGGTATGTGCCCAAGTTAAAACATTTATTATGTTACTTATTTGTTCTGATTTGCGTTATTTTTGTTGTGCATCTGCTCGTCATTCATCCATCCATTTTCAGTCACTTATCCGAGTCCAGATCACAGGGACAGCAGTCTAAGGCCATACCTCCCACTTTTGGTGACCTCATCCAGCTCTTTTGGGAGTGGATACCAAGGCGTTCCCAAGCCAGCCAGGAAATGTAATCTCTCTAGTTGTTCAAGAGTGAGGGAGCGGGAGATTGACAGATGGATTAGTTCAGCATCAGCAGTGATTTGCACGCTGTACCAGTCTGTTGTGGTGAAGCAGAACCAAGCATGAAAACTAAGCTGTCAGTCTATGTTTTTACGCTCACCTATGGCCATGAGCTCTGGCTAGTGACCAAAAGAATGAGTCGGTGGAAATGAGCTTCCTCTGTAGGGTGTCTGGGCTCTATCTTAGACGATGAGGAGCTTAGTTATTTGGGGGGGGCTCGGAGTAGAGGCACTACTCCTCCGTATCAAAAACAGCCAATTGAGGTGGTTTGGGCATCTGGCTAGGAAACCCCCGGGGCACCTCTGAGGTGAGGTGTTTCTGGCATGTCCTAAAAAAAATTCCATACAGTGAAATTCCAAAAATGTCACACTTCTACACTTTGCTTGTTATTGTTAAGCTGTTTTTTGTGTTTAACATACATTTCTGTCTCCTTCTGCTTCTGTGTTTGTGCAGTGGTATCGGTAGGAACTGGCCATGGGCATCAGGTGGTAGCAGCATCCTGGCAGAGTATGGCACCCTGCATCTGGAGTTTATGCACCTCAGCAGACTCTCAGGAAATCCAGAGTTTGCTCAGAAGGTAACAGAAACAGAGACTTGAAAATATGTTTTCCCACTTAATACAAAGACTTGTTTTCTATTTGCTCTTGTCTGAAATGTCAGGTTATTTTAAAAGATGTTTTTTTGTAATAAAAAAATATCTAAGCAATGAAAAATACCAGTCCAGAGTCCAGATAAAGGAGCGGTATGTAAGAGTATTAGTTCTTTATAACATAAAGAAAAACAAAAATCCTAAACTGGAGATAAACAGTTCGCATTAATTTAAATCAATTATATCTTAGTATTGTTGTGTAGATATATTTACTAAAATTAGCCTGCTAACTAGCTAGTCCCTTGTATAATAAAATATAATGTGCATATTTTGCAAGTGTTGAGAATTTTAAGAAATATTTATGTTCTTTTTTCTTTCTTTTAATATTAGGTAATGAACATCCGTAAAGTACTCAATCGCCTGGAAAAACCTCAGGGGCTGTACCCCAACTATCTGAACCCCAACAGTGGACAGTGGGGCCAACGTAAGTCCTGATTCCCAGTTTCACACCCTGTATTTTGTTCTGTCTTCCCTTTTTATATGTAATGCTTACATGTATGTTAATAGTGCTTTAAACGTTTGTACAGTACTTTTCAAAACCAGTGTTACAAAATGCTTTACAAAAAGAAATAATCCACACAATAAAATGCAGTCACACAGCAGGGAAAAAAATAATAAAAGAAGAATGAATGAATTACTGTTGTACCATGTGTGAAACAAAATTTAAAAAATGAAAATGAAAAATGAAATAAAGATGAAAGCTCAAAGGATAAATTATGAGGTGGGGGGAAGACACTCAAGCACCAGTTAAATCTGTAGACATTATTTTCTGGGATAAATCTGGTCAGCCATTCAGAGGACTTTATAGAGGACTTTATTTAAGGTCTAAATTTGAAATTTGTTCGTGATTGCATCATTACGGGGCTGTTTTTGTGCACATCCAGGATTCTTGCTCCATATTTTTGGCCATCGTTAGATCTTTCTTTTTATTTTGTTTGTTTGAAGTACCTACTTAAGAGAGTGAAAGTGCATAGCATATCTTTGTTTTTTTTAATGTAAAATTCATTGCCGCAGCCGGGGGTAGTACAAAAGTGACTGCCTTAGACTGATTTATAGGTTTAGTGTCCTTTAGAGTTATTGGTTCTGTCACTAATGAGCTAACACACTATTGTAGGTCAATTAGCAGCACCTCAGTGGTGTCACGTTCTTTATAGGCACAAGATGATGCTAAACATGCTGTTAAAAACTTGAACTTTAGATGCTTCTTAAACCCAGCTTCACAAACAGTGAGAGTCTGTGCGAGTTTTTGAGAGTAGCGATCCATGGTTTAAAATAGCCTCAATACGTGTAGTGTTTTATGTCCACTTTAAAGTTCCTACCTACTCACCAGATGCTACAGTCAGACAGCTGAAGCTGATTTCAGAGTGTGCCAGATGTTTCACAGATGGCATAACTGCATATAAAATCAAAGTTACCACTCACATCAACTTGTGTGCCTTTGTTTGTCTTGACACAATAAAAAGGCAGTAACATTTCAGTCCCAGGTTTCCGCTGGCTCAGCATCACCAGTCACAGCCAAACATTTTCACATGTTGAACTCTCTTTCTTTCTTTCTCATTGGGGATTTAGATGCCCCCAGTGCTTCCATTAAAGCTTATTTGAGATACGAGTGTTTCGGAGGGTGCTTTGAGTACTGTGGGCCATCCTTATCATGTGGCGGATAAAAACTGTGTTAATCTTCTCGGGTTCGTTCACTGATTAACGAGAAAGTAAACATCTCCTCGGTGTGCCGTAATGCTCGACCCTTGAACTTGTCATTTTCGTGCTAGTTTATGCCTTTGCTTTGGACAATAATTTTTATGCGTAATACTAAAGTACGTTAATCAAGCGTTCCTGTTGTGTTCGCACATTTTAAGATTTATCTCGGGCACAAATGCAAGACTGAGTCATAACTTCCTCCACAGAATAAAGGTGAAATGGATCAGTGTGTAATTAAAATGAAAATCGTAGGCTGAAATCTTTGGGTTAATAATTAGCTAGACTTTGATTCTCGTATCAGAAACATTAATAAAATTTGCATTTATCACTTGAAGAATGTCACCAAGGTTAGATCGTTTTTATCCACGATGACAATGACACACTAATGCATGCAAATTACAGCTCGTCTAGATTACTGCAGTGTACTTTGTGTCGATCTTTTAAAGAAAAGAGATCTACACCTGCAATTTGCACTGACTAAAACCAAGAGATACCATCTTATTGTACTCATTACTCTGTCTTCAGCTAAGATTGACACTTTTAAAGGGTGGTAATTATTTTTTTAATTTTCTGCAAACTTACCACCATTTATTGTGCATTAATAATCCTTTACCATAATTTTAGATAACTTCTCTTTATGCCATGCCAGAGCACGAATGTCCCCTCCCTAGCTGGTCTGGGCCTGAGTATACTTAGCATGCCTCCCTCTCTTTCTTTCATGAACTTTGCTGTTTAATTGAGGCTCTTTTTGACAGAACTGACAAACTTTACTTTTCATTGGCTTATAGATTTGTTAATTACTTACTGCAAGGATTGGTGTGCTTTGGTTGGGTTACAGAAGGCTATTAATATGGGGCTTAACCTAAAACATGCTTTGCTTTATTGTCATTTTTGATTCCAATGGGAACCATAATTTAAACGTGGACATCGTTTTGGTTTCAGTAAGGCTTGAAACTCGCAATTGAAACCTTGAGTTCATCAGCAACGTGCATTTTACGGTGCGTTGACATCAAATTCAACACAAAGGTTTGGCTCAAATTACTCACATTAAAGCAACGAAAGCAAACCCTGAGAAAATAAGCATCACAATAAACAGTGATGAAAATAACTGCTGCTGGTAGCACTTTTAGTTTGATTTTAGACGTTGGAATATTGAGAAACTTAGGCTTTATGTTATCTTAAGGATCTGCACTTATCCCGTAACGATTGTCACTTTCATAACTTTTATTCAGATTATTTCACTTCCTTCTGTTTTTATTTTATCTTTCTACTTATGTCTTACCCAACTGTGTTTATCTTAAATGATCCCTATGCAAATGAGATTTAATTAAAGTTTACCGAATGAAAGTTATGTATAAATATTATGAAGCTCTGTTAACAGTGACTGAAGATAAAGAGTGCTAATATTTGTCCGTTAAACAAAGTTGGTATAAAAGGGTCAGCATGCTGTTTCAGTAGTTTCAGTAGTTAAACAGGCTGTCAGAATGATCCAGTATTAGTTTAAATTAGCCTAATAAAAATGTTGCACTGCTTGTAGCTGTTGTGGAGCTTTTGTTAGGCCAGGGACACTCAGGAAGCTGGAATGAGTCATGTAGAAATATTTATGCAGTAATCTTGATATAGAGGATTAATACATGTTGACGCATTGTCCCCCAGTCCCGAAGTTTGTTCCAGAGCGGAGTATCTTTAAAGTAATTTGCCACACCTCTCCCTCAGTTGTTAGTCTATTAGATAACTCTGACACTACTCTGTGACACATTTTCCTAAGTCCAGATAGGAAAGATGTCAGTTGAGGCTCAGATTAAGAGAGTAATCTCAGAGGCCTTTGAATGAGTTGGACACTTCTAAGGTCATGCCGAAATGGAGAGGCCCACTCTAAAGAGAAAATCCTTTACACTAGCAGCAGAGGAAGATTTTCTGCAGATGGGCCTAAAGTGTAATATCCTCTTCCTGTTCTCTTTCTTTCCCCTCACTGCGTCATCACACTTTCCATTTGAACCTTGACTTTCTTTACATTATTGAAACCCACTATTTACCCGTGTCACTGTCAGGTATTTTCATACTCACTCCAAGCCACATTCACGTCTTTAACATCTCCGTGTGCTGCACAGGTCCGTCCGCACGCTCGTGCTTCTGACAAGGTGCAGGTAACAGGGTATAATTTTAAAGCCATTATCGGACTCGTCACACTGTGTAACTGAACAGGTAATGATAATAATGATAGAGACGTAAGGCTGGAGGAAGAGGAAATAATGGAAGTCTTGATCACAAAGAGAGAGGAGAAAGGACAAGAACATAAAGAAAGGTGTATAATGTGGAGGTGATGCAACGTATAGTTTGGGAGAGGAACCCAGCACTAAAAGCCTCTCCTTTCTAGCAGCACTTGTCATATGTCGGAGGAAACTGCCAGCTGGGTACATATAATTAAAGTGACACTGACAAGCGGAAAGAGTGGGCCTGCATATCAAAATCACTTTTTCAGCCTGTTCTTAAAGCCGGTTTAAGTGGGGTTGACCACTAGAGAGCAGAAACCAGTGGCTTAATCAATTTATTGTGGCGATTTCAATTAGAAGTTGGATGCCAGTTTCTTGAAGCTACAGAGACAGACAGATGTCCAAGCAACATTTAGTCACCTTATTAAAAGAATGCCCACATGGAGGGCAAACAGGAGTTAAAAGAGGAGATTGTTATTCTCCCAGATTCATTTCTTCTCACTTGATCTCTGTTAAATCCTGAATTTGTTAAGTCCTTGCATATATCAGCATGAATCATCAGGCCCCATCATGCCTTAAAGACCTCATAGCATCATGTTATCCCAACAGAGGACTTTGCTGTCAGACTGCAGGCCGACTTGTTCCTAGAGTTTCTAAAAGTAGAATAGGAGGCAGAGCCTTCAGCTTTCAGGCAACCAGCTCCTTGTTTAGTTTCCGGAGACATTCTTTCTGGTTTTATAAGATTAGGCTTAAAACTTTGCTTTTTTTTATAAAGTTTATAGTTAGGGCTGGGTTAGGTAAGCCTGAACAATCCTTTAGTTATGGTGCTAGAGGCTCAGGCTGCTGGGAGGTTCCCATGATGCACTTCAATAACCTCTTTTCACTCCTGATGTGTTTATATGCCACTACTGTATCTCTCTCATACCTTGCAGAGTTTTTTTGGTTTGTTTGCTTGTTTTTTTCAGTTTTAACAGGCATCTGCCCCTCTTTGACTCTGGTTCTGCTGGAGGTCTCTTCCTTTTAAAATGAAGTTCTTCCTTCCAAACGTCACCTTTGTGATCATAGGGGACTGTCTGGCTAATATTACAGGATCTTACCCTTACAGCATAAAGCATCTTAATGCAACAGCTGAATTTACTGTACTACCTTCCAGTTTATTTTTACCAGCTTTGTTTAGCCAAAAGAAAAGAGATTATTGGACTGCATTGAGTATTGGACTGTGTGCAAACACATGCTTCTTCACATCAGCTCAAGCAGTCAGCAGAGACAGATTAAACCAGTGTGAAACTGGAAAAAAGTTTTGATCAGATGTTCTTTTTTGGGCGTTTATCTAAATATCCATGGCTTCAAATATATGATATGTTGCATATCTAGAAAATTCTCAGTCATCATTCTGCATTTTGACCACATTTTGTCACAACTGTGGAGCCCCAGGAGTTAAATACAACATCGGGAGCGGCACCAAAATTGCCCTTTAGCCTGCTGCGTTTTCATTTCAGCTGCCTGCCAAGAACTGCAAAGATTAAGCAAATTAGCGTAATAAAGGATTAGAAAGTGACTTTGCTTGAAACATTGTTTTGCATACACAATACAAGAAGGATCATGCGCTTTGTAATTTATTGCAGTTAGACTGTGGAGTGTGAGCTGATAGGTAGCAGACACACACAGAGAAGAGAAAGAAGACTGAAATTACTTTAAAAACAGTTTTTTTCTTTTTTTCCTACTTTAATTCTTTGTGAGTATTTTACATTTAAAATAAATGAGATCTATTATTCCATTTTACATTATGATGGTGCCATGTTTGTACCACTTTTCCACATAAAATCTAATACATGGCTTTTGATTTCCACAGCAAAACAAATTAGAAATCCTTTAATCGGCTTTTATTATTGGTTTTCTTTGTTTCTTTTTTTTCACTGTTCAGCCTTTATTAGAGTTCTGTCAGGTATTGTTTTTTACCACCTACTATTTTATTAAAGGGGTGTTAGTATCTGTAGTATCCTAAATCTGAATCTGCACCTGTGGTTTACTTGCTTTTATTATGTGATGGGCTGAAAAACCACTGAGAGCACATCCACGGTTATCATGGTTGGCATTTAGCTGACACTCTTAACCAGAGCCAGCTACTATGATTTCATCCAAGTATTTTATGCAAATGATGACATACTCAATTAGAATAGAAACTGGAAGTTCAAACAAAAGAAGGAAAAATCGTCGCTTTTATTCTCTTCTTGGATTTTTTCATCTAGACAGAAATTATGCAACAGTGATGGGGAAGGCATTTGTTGAATAAATTATAACTCGGGGATCTCTGCTGCCTAACACTGTCTGAAAAAATATCTCCACACCGCAGCTCTCCAGAAAGGCTCTATGTTTTACATATTGTGTGTTTGTATTTTATCCAAACAGCTGTGACAGTGACTTGTGACAATTGACTCATAGTTTCCATCCTCTTTCTGTTTATAATAATATATTAAAAAACATGTTTGCACCAATTTATTCCAATCGGACAGCTGAAATGCTGTTTGGCAGACCTCTGATGGTCTGTTTGAAGCGTGTGTCATCTCTCGCGATTGGCTGGTGCTACTGTTCCTGGTTTTTTGTTATTGAACTTGAGGAAGGCCAGGTACTGTTATCAGCTCAGAAACAAACTGTGTTCAGCTCCGTCCTCCTTTTCTCCTCACTTTAACATTATCGCAGCTGACATTTAATCTCTGCACTGCACAAACAGCCTCAGAGTCTGTTAATGATGCATGCATATGGATGAGGCTTTGCTGACCATCAGCAGGACGAATGCAAAAATGCTGCTCGGCTTGCTCAGCTCTGTGAAGGCTCACCAATAAAAATAGCGCGCGCACACATGCAGAGTGCTGTTGTTTATCTTGGATCACCGGTATGCCACATACACCGTGTCATGTTAGGATGATCTTTGGCTGGCAGTTGTGATCTAACCCAGCAGACAGACGGGGAGGCCTGTATGTGTGTCTCTGTGTGTCTGAGTGAGTTTCACTCTTTTCTTTATCTGTGTGTTGCAGATCACGTGTCCGTGGGTGGCCTGGGTGATAGTTTCTATGAGTACCTGCTCAAGGCCTGGCTGATGTCTGACAAGACCGATGAGGAAGGCAAGAAGATGTACTACGATGCCCTGCAGGTACACACACACACACACACACACACACACACACACAATGACATGCTTTTCAAAATGAGCTGAGGCGACTTTGACTGTTTGTGATTGAGGGGAAAAAAAAGAAGTATTCAGAGTTTCAATCTTAGACTTCACTGGAACTGCAGCAGGTAGTAAAATGAGCTATCAGTCAAGTGATAGGGGATCTCTATAAACAGATATCTGCAGGAACGTTTTATTTTTGCACCAGAAGCATTCTAGTTTTGCATATTTGCGATTTAGGTAACAACATCGGAGCGAAACCAAACGTGACACAAACTGTGTGTTTGTGTGAGTAACACCACTAATGCTGAGAGATGATCTATTTTTTTTAATATACATATATTTGGCACATAAAGGACAAATATACAATAGTTTATCTAACTAAATGTCCAGGTCTCCTTACAGTCATGTTCCTTTTTTTCTATCCAAATAACTGTTAAAAGAGTTACCTGTTAAATCAACTGTGTTTTTGTCTCTTTATTATAATAATAGTAACACGAGCAATAGAAATATCTGTAACCTCTAAATAAAACCTCTGAGAGTTACCTTTCGAAGTTTCATCCTTGTAGCTCAGTTGTTGCTCTAAAAGTGTCTGTCCTGCTTTGGTAACTTTTGTAAACTGGAGCCAATCAAAATGTGGAACATTGTCTCATTATGTGGTACAGGGGATGAAAACGATGTGCAGTCTCACATAAACTGGGACACATGGTCAACCTTCTGCATTTGTAAAGAATGAGCAGCAGGCGTAATGGGAAGTTTTGGCCCAGATATCGCTTATTTGTAAAAAAAAAAAAAAAAAAAAGAATTCGGCA
>VUQG01005844.1:0-10689 GCA_015106755.1 Etia nguti | reverse complement strand
ATGTCTCAAGTTTGTCTATTTAGCTGGCACTATTTTCTTTTGAAAGGACATGACCATATTTAGTTATGGTTGTCAGACCTGGATAAGGGTCAGCTAAAGCTAGTTTGCCCATAATTTACTGTGATAACAACTGGGAAACTGATGCTGGCTAGTGAAAATGGGCATAAAAAGAATGTACTAATTGGAAAAAGCTAAATTGAACAGCTGTTTCCAAGCACTGTTTTTACTAAATCCAAAGTTGTTCTAAAAGCAACTCCTGTCACATGGCAGCCTTCTTCGCAGTGGCTCTGGACATTTATTTCGGGCAGTTATTTTAAAAGATTATCTTTAACTTTATCTTTTAACTGAAATTAAAAAAAACAAACCAACACAAAACAAAAAACTACATGTACAAAATCACCAGTCAGATATGCTAACACTGCATAGACATTGGTGACATTGGTTAAAAAAAAACATCTTAAAAGACTTTTTTGCCCTGTGAATATATTTACCATCACCTTAGCTGTTGTGGAATCCTTCCATGGGTTTAAATTCAGAAGTCTTTTAGTTTCAAGTCTCTCCCATCTAATATTGTGAACACTGAACAAAACAATGCAAATCTGTTACTACAGTGGTGTGAAAAAGTTTTTGCCCCCTTCCTGATTTCCTATTTTTTTGTATGTTTGTCACACTTAAATGTTTTGGATTATCAAACAAATTTAATATTAGCCAAAGATAGAAAAAGTGAACACAAAATGCATTTTCTAAATGAAGGTGTTTATTCTTAAGGGGGGGATCCAAACCTACTGAGCCTGTGTGGAAAAAGCGATTGCCTCCTAAACCTTCAACTGGTTGGGCAACTGCAATCAAGCATTTGCTATAACTGGCAACAAGTCTTTAACAGCACTGTGAGGGAATTTTGGCCCACTTTGCAAATTTGTTGTAATTCAGCCACATTGGGTTTTCGAGCATGAACTGCCTTTTTAAGGTTATGCCATAGCACCTGAATCAGATTCAGGTCTGAACTTTCACTAGGCCAGTTCAAAGTCTTTATTTTGTTTTTCTTAAGTCATTTAGAGGTGGACTTACTGGTCTATTTTGGATCATTGTCCTGCAGCAGAACCTAAGTGTGCTTCAGCTTGAGGTCACCAACAGATGGATGGACATTCTCCTTTAGGATGTTTTGGTAAACAGCAGAATACATTTTACTGTTGGTATGATGTTCATTTTCTGAAATGCTGTGTTACGTTTTTCACGATGTTTTTTGGCAAATGTGAGATGAGCATCGATGTTTTTTTTGCTCATCACTGGTTTGCTCCTTAAACCCTCTCATATATGCCATTTTTGCCCAGTCTCTTTCTTATTGCTGAATCATTAAGTCTGACCTTAACTGAGACATGTGAAGCCTGCAATTATTTAATGTTGTTCTGGGTTCTCTTGTGACTGCCTGGATGAGTCGTCGATGTGTTCTTGGAGTAATTTTGGTAGGCCGGTCACTCCTGGGAAAGTTCACCACTGTTCTTTGTTTTCTCCATTTGCTTATAGTTGCTCTCACCATTGCCCGCTGGAGTCCCACAGCTTTAGAAATAGCTTTGTAACCCTTTCCAGTGACTTTGTTTCTCAGGTGTTTCTTTAGATTGTGATGTGAAGTGTTGTTTTTTGAGATCTTCTAGCTTGCTTTCTCAAACAGGTTCTATTTAAGCGATTTCTTGAGTTAACAGGTCTGGCAGTGATTAGGCCTGAGTGTGTTTAGTGAAAGTGAACTCAGCTTTCCAAAAAATGCGGTTAGTCACAGTTAATTCATGATTTAACAAGAGCAGCAATTACTTTTTCACATAAGACCAGGTAGGTTTGGGTAGCCTTTCTCCCGTAATCAATGAAATCATCATTTAAAAACTGCAATTACTATGCACTGTAATGTAAAATTTGGTCAATGATCTGAAACGTAAATATAACAAACATGCAAAACACTAGGAAATCAGGAAGGGGGCAAACACCTTTTCACGCCAGTATAAGGGGAAATGCCTCTAATAATACATTTTACATTTGAGTTTGTCACATTTGACTCAGTTTCAGGTCCAGCCTCAAGTGGCCGTTGAGGAGCAGCAGTTTTTTGCCCTTCCCAGTTTTTTAATGTTTTTAGCCCCTGAGGTTGGCACTTTCTGATGTAAAATGGTAACTGCACAGAAGTTTAATCTGTGTAAGTCAAGGTTTAGGCATGCTAGAGTTACAGTCTACAGTGTATAACAGGAGGAACGTGAAGATGACATTTCCCCGCGGCCTGTCTGCCCTCGACGGACAATGTTTCGCTCCGATCAGCAGATCAAGACCTGATCACTTTACATAGGGATGCATTGTAACCTCTGTAACTACACACACATGTACACACCTACAGAATAGCTGGGGTTCAGGTCAGAAGCAGATATGCTGGAGTCTGCTGCCCATCATAGCTGCATTGATTTCCTTTCTCCTGCGTCAGGCTGTCTTGTCAACAGACTCCTCTAGATGAATTATTCACAGGACAGCTCTGCCAGGATCTGTAAATAAATACTTAACTAATATTGGCCTCTACAACCCACAGTGCTCAGCTTACTGTGAGGGGGGCTTTGAAGGAAAATGAAGACAGCAAAACAAAATTGGCCCTGAAGATAAGTTTTCATCCATCCTTGTTGGAATCTGTTAAGTGTTTAATCGCTGGCTTATTTGTGGTGATCTCAAACCGCAATAGTGTTTCCTCCCCTGATACTGTATAATCAGAGTCTTGGTAGAATTGATTGCATGTATAGTGCTAATTAAATTATTAAGTCAAACAAACTGTAGCTTTGTTTTATTGTTGTTGGTTTTTTTTACATGTCAATTGACTGCGCAAAATCTATTTTTCACATTAAAGGGAAACAACAGATAACAAATGATATTTTCTCATCTTGCTGATCTTTCATAATTAGCAAGAGTTCATAATGCTGATGAAATTAACTTTGAAGGAAGCATTCCATCTAATGCAAGTTATTTTTAATATTTAGAAGAGAAAAAAAAAACAAGTGTGACACATGTTTTCACACCCGAGGCACAAATCACTCTTCTTCACACTGTTCTTCACGCAATAGTCGGTGGAACAATGACCACATGGAGCAAAGTGTTAAACAACTTCAAAAATTACAGAAATGTGATCATTCACAGGCTTCTGTCTGTTCATCAGCCTTTACACAGTGTGTATACCGAAGCAAAACCCACCTTGAGGCATTTTTGATGCTATATCAAGCAAAAACAATATAGCAGGAAAAGAACATCATTAGACTGGCTGTAGAGTAGCTCTAATTACACTAATGGGCTCTCTTGAAATGTATCTCTCCCTATTTTTAGGTGTGTCTACAGTAAAATCCTCTTGGGAGCTTTGTGCAGCATATACGATAATAGTACACGCGATAATGATTAAATAGTGCCCTAACATAGACATTATTAAATAAAGCCCATTTCTTGACTACTTCAGAGCAAGCAGAGATGCTTCGCTCCAGTGGCTTTGTTACCAGTTCACAGAACAGCCACCTTTAGAGGCAGATCTCTGATAAGGCCAGGCAAGATGTCAGAAACCCATGATGTCTTTTTTTCAGATGTCTGACTCCTTAACCCAAAATGTTCACCATTCTTCCTATCTGCCACTCTGTACACTTGTGTATTTTGTCTACAGTCATGTAACGTTTTTCTTCCACTTTCCCATAATTTCCTTTTATTCCAGTTTTATAGATTTTAGACTTCTGGACCACGAAAAGTGCTAAAGTTTTAAAACTTTAAATTGCTTTCTTTTGTTACAGACAATAGATGTAGTAGAGGAACAGTGAAGAAATGCAGTACACGGTCAGCTATCACGGACAACCCAGAAATCCACTTCACACCAGTACATTCGCCCTCTTCCTTTGTGGCTTTTTATCTGAGTAATATGTAATACATAGTAAAATGACTGTGTTAGATCATAGATTGTTTAAAAAGGGGGGTATGCAGTCATGTTATGATTGCCACGCTTCATAGGTTTAATCTTGCAGTGTGAAGCAGCAGGTCTTAACCCCGATTTGTGACTGTCTTTCATTTTATGAGCTTTGGATTAAAACATCTGCCATGTGGTGTATGCTACACATAACGAGGTTTGTAATAAGATCAGCCTGCGTGACACTGGGATCACAGCTATTTCTCTGTTACAAAGCCTCTTTCCTTTTTTGGACTTTCATCTGAGCAGACAGATTTTTTCTCTGTATGGATTTGGTGGACTGACAGCAGCAAAGGAGTGAGTCTTTTTCTTTCTGTCTGCTCAGTGTGCCACTCTCTTTCTCAGCTTCAAGCTTAACCATTTTGTAAATGCCATGTTAGAAAAGCTGATGAGAAATTATTTTTTAAAATAATAATTTAAAAAAATATATTTTTTAAAAATAATTTCTATCTTTATATCTGTTTTCATTTTAGCAGTATGCAAGTGTGTGTGTGTCTATATTGGTCTTCTTACAGTATGTTTCTAGACTTGTGCATATTACAGTAGTTTAAGTGCTAACATTTTCACTTTTGAGTAATTTGTCAAATAAGGTTAGGCATGAATCATTTTTATATATAATCTAATAATCTAATTCATGTATAAAGTGGGACTTATGTAGAAGTTATGTATAATGTGGAATGTCCCCGACAGAAAAGACAAATTAAATTAAATTACATTCTTTGTTTCAATGAAAAACCATAAAGACAGATTGTCTAACTTGATGAAAAACAGCAAAATCACACATTTAAGTTGCTAAAATAGCTGATCAGTTCAAATAGTATCCATTGGTGGCAGGTTTGCCGTGCTTCCGCTTAACAAGAAATCTTTTAAGCAGCCATCCATAGTTTCCAAAGGTGTTTTACGAGTATGTGCTGCATGTACATAGGCCAGAGAGCTCTGCATTACATTGTCAGTAACATTTTTTTATTTTTAGTGCAGCTGTTTACCCTCCCTTCATGATGAATCAACTAAAAGTATTGTTTTTAGGATTCAAGTCAGTTTTTCCCCTCTCCATTGTGTTTGAACTTTGTAAGACTGCTGGCTTTACTGCATTTGTGCTGATGCTGTATTGCTTTCAGTGAATGACCAGTGTGAACTTGTTTTTATGGCTTTTTTATGTGTGTGCACATTTGCGTTTAACAACAGATAAAAACAGATATAACAATGACACAAGACACATTTTTCCTTTATGGCTGACAGTTGACAACAGACCCCCTGCTGAGACTTTAAGAAACTGGAAAGATGACTCAAAACTTACTTTAATCGCTTTACACAGAATAAAGAGATTGTGTATGTGTTTGAATGTTTCTGTGTTGTAACTAACTGAGGATTTTACTCACTGTATACACCAAAGAAGCGTAGATAATTTTTACCATGTTGTCATGTTTTTGTGACTCATTGAGGTAAGATCCCAGTCACATAGACCAGGAGACCAGTTGGCGACCTCTGGCAATCTCTGGTTTCTATGGTTGGCCAAGTTGGCGATTGAGAAGATTGTTTGCCGTCAAAATAAAGGTTGTGTCTTTCAAAATGTGTAGGTTGCAGCAGTCCAACTGTTCAAGGAATACACGTTTCCCTACTGATTGGAGGTTTCCAGTCTCTAGGCCTGGGTGACTGAAACCTAACTAAGTACATTTTAACCCTTTACAATGTGTCTTTATGTCAATTCCAAAAAAGAAGTTGGAGTTCACTGCCCTTTTCTATGTGATGCAAAAGCATAAATTCCTCACTGAAAAACTCACAGTTCACGTTGAGACACTACCTCTGTGCTTGTGAAGGTAAGTTCCTTAGCAGTATGCTGGATTGCACATTATCTCAAGATCTCATATAGTCCTCTGATGCAACAGGCAATAATCTGCGATACATTTTTTCCTTTTTGATGGAGAAGAGGAAAGGGGAATAACAAGTAAGCGTATCTGTTAGTAAAGAGGAAAAGTCAGTCTGTTTGCAAAAAGTTACATATAGCAAATTTGTTCAGAAAGGATAACAGCATGTCTACAAGTGAAAATGGCAAGTGAATGCTTTTCATTCAGCATGAAGTCAAAAAATTGTACATTTTTGTAGGCCTAATGTCTTTCTGATAAGTTGTCTAATAGTTAAACATTTTGTTGCCCAGTGTTGAAACATACAGGGAGCTGAAAAACAGTGACGATACAAAGACAGAAACAAAGACTGAAAAAGAGAGAGATATAATTGCTCTGGAGGATTGTATCCGCATTCAGCCACTACTGGGGAGATTGGTGACATCCACCATATTGATTAGTGCATTTAACGCCAACACACACACACACACACACTCCCTCTCAATTCCAAACCTGATATGCTTCAGCTCATCCTACACTTCTTTACTACTTCTATTCTTTCTTCTGCTGATATGTTTCTCTGTGTCCTCTTTACTTTACACTTTCTTTCTAACTGTATGTTCTGTATAGCTGGTCTCAAGGTGACATACAAAAGAAAACCTATAATCAAAGCTATATCGAAACATATACGTTAAAAAGAAACTTTCAAGTTCATCAAATTGGATTTAAGTCAGTTGCTGCAACGTAAACTCCGTGCATGGACATTACACTTTACATGACTAATTTAGCGGTTTTGAAATGAGGCATAATGTGGGAGGAGTCAGTCTGCCTAAGAAACCAAGAGACACTGCACTCTCATAGTTGTAACAACCTGTTTATCACAAAGGCAACCAACCCTAAAGCGTTCCCTACTTTATCCCCCTTTTTTAGCTGTAATTGGCACAATAATTCATGCATCATTCAGTAAGACTTTAACCAAAGTGACTGAGACCATAAATTCATCGGGAAAGTGAAGTCCCAAGCTGAGGATCTGAGGACTGTTTTTCCGCAAACTTCACTACAGTCACTCCCTGCTGGCCATTGGAAAGAATGCAGGGTTTGGCTTAACTTTTCAGACTTGGAAGGCATTCATCTTTTACACAGAGATACAGGGACTATAGATTGCCCTTAACAGTACAGGGATTTTATTTATAGACAGCAGCAACTTACTGCGTTACTTTGTGTTATTAAAATGCATAATTGTGTGCTGAGTCAGTTAAATAGCTTCAGTTTATTGAGATAGTTTTGTATATTTATTCATGTACTCATAAAATTACTTTGAATTAAACACATAAGGTTTAAAATAAAAATATCATCAAGGAAAATATCCAGATGTGCTTCCCAGAGACATAAAAATAAGACTATGAGCATTCATTTTCTTTCACTTAATATTAACATATGTTATCTGTGTAGCAGAACTGAATTATTAATTTTAAAAAACAAGCAAACAGAAAAAAACAAATGAACCTTTATGTAACCACAAGTCCACAATCACTGGCTGATGACAACTGGCTGAAGTTAACACAAGCAAAATAACTGGCTGGGAGAAGACGAGGAAGGACAACAGACATCGCGTTAAATGACCAGGGGAGAACTAAGGCCATAAATCCACAAAGGCTAATGTGGGAAATGGGTAACACGAGGGTGCATCAGAGACGAATCAGGGAATAATAAGATAAAGGAAGCAAAACAAAACATAAGACACAAGAGACAACCCAGCATATGTGGCAAATGGTGTTTAGTGAGGCTGAGCTCTTAAGGTTCACCGCTTTTGAGGGTGCACAAGCTGATTCAAAAACTTGAACCATGAAGCAAAACTTGTGTCAAACGTGTTCTGATGTGTTGTATTTTCCCTGTTTTTGTTTAAAAATTCAACAAGTGCAAATTATCTTTATTTCCTTTATTTCCTAAAAGACCAATCATGTAGTCCAGTCATGATGAGGACAAGCATGCCGAACATCTGAAAAGCAGAAGACTTTAAAAATTATTCACTGTAACATCTGTGTGTATCTGGCAATGAAAATCACATGAGTGCTAATGTTATGATATCTGATCTTCAGCTATTTTGTGAGCAGCATGTGGAGTCTGCAATATGAGTAAGTTAGTGGTCAGGCACCTGACTCTAGTTTGCAGCTGAATTCATATTGACTCAGCTGTCACTGAGACATACAGACCTTTCATGCATTTGTTATGCAGATGTCAGGACCCTTGCTCACAGTGTGACTGCCTCTTTCCTCTCTGCCTCCCTGGTTTGGTGAACCCTCCTCCTATATTAATGACATGTTGATAAAGAGCTCTCCCATTACACCCACACCCATCTTTAACCTTGATGCTGATCTGTGTTTGTGTGCGTCTGCCCTCTGTCATCACTCTTCTATTATTTACTGCGCGTCTCTGTCTGGGAAGGGCTTGTGTGTGAGGCTAGCAATCGCTTCTAGGTAAACAACCACTGCCAATGACACGAATGACCCTCAGACACACACGCAAACGCACACACACACACACCTTACTAACCTCATCCCTTCTCTGACCACATCTCATTTCAGATCGATATGTTTTAAGTGAGGCCTCATCCGCCTAAAACAAACTTTGCTTGCATGGCTGCTGTGTGTGTTTGTTTAATTTTATGGAGGATGCAGGTGTCATTTTCCAGGTCAGGCTATGGTGCCCTTTAGGTTGTCTTCAGGTGACAGTGAGAGATATCCATCCTCTCTATCTCTCACACCTCAGTATGCCTGCATGTCTCTTTCTGTAGCCAGATTAGCTGCTCCAGGGTTGGGTATAGATTTGTTTACATGCATGCACACAGACTTTACATATTATGGTATAGAAGACTCATTTTAAAGCTACCTATATGTATAGATCTTTTGGCAGTGCTATAGAAAATCAGCCCTATGGGTCTAACTGATTATTTTTTTCAATCATAAGACAGGAGCAATGCTCTGTGAGGTATTTTTTTCGGTAATTATTTAAGTTTCTAAAATTGAACTGACCCTTTTTACTTGTTTTCCTGTAACTCATCCAGTGCAACTGCCTTATTTCCTTCATGTTTGTGTGGCTGTCACATGTTCAAAAAAGAGGGAAAATACACACATAGACCGTTACATTTAATAGGGACACACACATGCTACAGAATAAATGATCAACAAATCAGGAAAAACTCATATTTAATCAGTCATTCTTCAATACTTCCTTAATTACCCCTGATTTAAGACTTTATTATTGATAATGATTTTCTTCTACTGTAGAACGGTCTGGGAGATACTAAATAAGTGAATCATTAGGTAATGAGTAATTCATAATTAGCGGTAACGTGATTATCTCCCCATTTTCTTCATGAGTTATTCCTTATTAACTCTAATTCAAACATTGAGCATCAACTGTTCATTCATTACTAATAACTCCAACATTTCTTACTCTTTGTGGCACCTCAAGTAAAGTGGATCATATTTACTAGTTTCTTAGTTCTTCATTATCTTTACAGAAATCAGAGACACATAAGTAACTAAGTGTGGATTAATGAATGAGTAGGTGTACTTCTGTGCCACGCAGTGTGGAGTTACATTATTATTAACTAATGATTGACTATTGTAATATAGATCTTGACTGAATAATTATTGCTTATTATAAAATCCTGGATCAGGAATTATCAGGGTGTGATAAGTGTTTTAGGTCAATCTTTTTTTTTTTTTCAATTCTATTATTTACTCATTCTTTCATAATTACATGTTTCTGTTTTCCTTATTGTAAAGCAGTGCTGATACAGCCTAAGGCATGGTGCTGTTCTAGACAGACAGACAGACACTTTATTTAAGGGAAATTACTGTGTCACAACAGCAGGATAAAGAATACAAACAGTAGAGTTTACAGTAAATAAACAAAGTTAAAGTACCACAGGAACTTAGTGAGGGCCTTATGCTGTAAGAGCGTGGAAATTTATATATACAACAGGGATTTTTTTAAAAACCCAAAGTGATTTCAAATTAAAGAAGAGTAAAAAATAAGGCTGGGATGGTGCAGGAGAGTATTGGGGTAGGGTGTTTGAGCCTAAAGCTACTGATAACCTAGCAGAAGCTATTTGCAGCCAACCTGACTTGTGTCTGATGCGTTTTACCAAAGAACACCAAAAGAAGATATAAAGGATCTATTATCATTTTTTAAAATGTCCTGACAAATTATCACACATCAATGATCGTATTTCATTCTGGGCTGAGATTTGTCCTCCTGCAAATGAGGAGAGTTCAGGTGTATATAAACTACAGTAGTACTTCGGCGTGAACATTTTAATTGAGATGGGGAAAAAAAATCTTAGGCTTTGTAGCTTTAAGGTTTGTAACTGTATTTAACCTGAACCTGAATACTGTGTTCTCTTTGAAGCCCGCTCCAAGAGCAAAAAAGACATTAACAATGACCCGTACTAATGCTAATTTACAATAGGATTGTTTTTCCATTCATATCCATACTGATCATGTTTTTCATCTACCTTCTTGTCTCCAGTGTTTTTTAGACACACAAAAGATACAGAATAAATTGGCTTTATTATGCCAATTCCAATTAAAAACTTACAAAGACAGCTTTAATTAAGCAATAACTCTTAGAATCTGATATGTATTTGATATGAAGACTCACACACCGACCTGGGAAGACAGCCGGCAGACTGGGGATTAGTCAGAAAAGAGACTCTAAGTTAGTTATTGTGCACAGTTTTTATGTGCTCCACCTACTGTACAACTCTGCATAAATCATGTTGCTAGCTTACACACTGTGTGTGTGTGTGTGTGTGTGTGTGTGTGTGTGTGTGTGTGTGTGTGTGTGTGTGTGTGTGTGTGTGTGTGTGTGTGTGTGTTTGTT